>VSMD01024294.1:0-65920 GCA_008750895.1 Mirza zaza | reverse complement strand
AATGTTTATAGCAGCACAATTCATAATCGCAAGGCTGTGGAAACAGCCCAAGTGCCCATCAATCCAAGAATGGATTAATAAAATGTGGTATATGTATACCATGGAGTACTATTCAGCTCTAAGAAACAACGGTGATATAGCACATCTTATATTTTCCTGGTTAGAGCTGGAACCCATACTACTAAGTATCCCAAGAATGGAAAAACAAGCACCACATATATTCACCAGCAAACTGGTATTAACTGAGCAGCACCTAAGTGGACACATAGGTACTACAGTAATAGGGTATTGGGCAGGGGGGAGGCGGGAGGAGGGCGGGTATATACATACATAATGAGTGAGATGTGCACCATCTGGGGGATGGTCATGCTGGAAACTCAGACTTGTGGGGGGAGGGGGGGAAAGGGCATTTATTGAAACCTTAAAATCTGTACCCCCATAATATGCCGAAATAAAAAAAAATAAATTCTAGTTTTCTCTTGAAAGCTTCAATTTTGCCACTAACAACAAATACTATTAGTCATTTTCTTTGAAGTGACAGAATCACTTCATTTGTTTTTGAGAAAGTGTCTGCCAAATATCTAAGACTGAATAACCAGATTGTCGGTAGTTATTTCAAATAAAAATGATGTTTCATGAAAAAGTAACTAGTTCAGTTTGCAACTCAAAAAGTGTTTTTCCTCAAGACAACTACCATATTATGGTAAAAATGCTTTATGTGTATTTCACATTTCAGCACCAAGTCAAAATTTAACAAAATTAATAATTTTGTTGCTGCATCAAGGACATTTTTAAATGAAATTGCCGTTTTTTTCCCCCACAAGTGCATGGTGGTGAATAATACAATCACTGTTAGTTTGATGCCATTTCTGCGACTCATGAAGGTGCCAGCAATTTTACCTACCGTTGCTTTTATACCATCAGTGTTGCATTAATTCAGTGAAAAGGTAAATAATGTCTTACCTTTATTACGAAAGCAGTTTTTATCTTGTGGACGCTTTGAATGGATCTTAGAAACCCCAAAAGCTCCACAGAGCACATCCGGGTAGAGCCTGTTATAGACAAAGAGCTAATCTCCTTAAGACACAAAGAACCCTTAGGGATTAAGAAGTAAAAGGTCATCCAGCAGAAAAATGAACAAAGGAAGGAAGGGAATAGCAACCATCAGAATAATAAGTGATTTGGGCAAAAAGAATCATCAATGGATGCTAACCCCGTGAAAGTTGTGTGAGAAATGAGATACTCACATAGTCTCAAAGTATCTCCCCCTAAATTATTAGTCTGTCTGCTGTAGATTTTATTTTAATGTTCTATATAAGATTAGGAAGTTCCATTCTGTTATTAGGCTGCTAAGAGTTTTTATGATGTCTGGTGTTTGATTTTATTAAAAGTTATTTCTGCATCCACTAAGATGATATGATTTATCTCTTTAATTATGTTAGTGTGGTAAGTTATATTCATTGGTTTTCAAATATTAAGCCAAACATTATTTCTCAAATAAATCTAGCTTGGTTATGGTACATGATGCTTCTGATAAACAATGAGATTTGATTTGCTAATATTTTGTTTAGGATTATATCTACCTATGTTAGTGAGAGAGACTGGACTATATATAATTTTCCCTTCTTATAGTGTTTTTGTTGGGCGTCAAGTTTTGCTGGCCTCAAAAAATGAGCAACTGTTCCCTCTTTTTTAATTCTCTGCAAAAGTTTGTTCACAATTGGTATTATTTCTTCCTTAAATGTTTGAAAGAACTCACCAGTGAAGCCATCTGGCATGCTTTAGAGAGCCACCGCAGCCACTCAGCTTGACCCAGCATATGACCAGTTGTTGGGTGCAGTGACACATGTCAATTAGGGCAAATTAATTGGGTGTTCAAATTTTTTATATCCTTGCTGATTTTTTCCTCAGTGTGCTCTATTAGTTATGGAGAGTGGTGTGTTAAAATTTCCCACCATGATTGTACATTTGTCTATTTCTTCTAGTTGAGTCATTTTTAGCTCTCCATATTTTGAGGCTATATAAATAAGTGGATACAATTTATTTATTATTTAAAATATTTTTGAGATAGAGTCTCACTTTGTTGCCCAGGCATCAGAGTGCAGTGGCATCATCATAGCTCACAGCAACCTCAAACTCCTGGGTTCAAGGGATCCTCCTGCCTCAGCCTCACAAATAGATGGGACTACAGGCGTGCACCACCAGGACCGGCTAATTTTTCTATTTTTAGTACAGACGGGGGTCTCACTCTTGCTCAGGCTGGTCTCGAACTCCTGAGCTCAAGCAATTCTCCCGCCTCAGCCTCCCAGAGTGCTAGGATTACAGGTGTGAGTCAGCGCACCCAGCCCACAAAATTTATTAATATTAATAGAAGTTTTGTATCTTCCTGGTAGACTGGCCCTTTTATCAATATGAAATGTTCTTCTTTATCTCTTACAATGCTTTTTGCCTTAAAGTCTAATTTGTAACTCCAATAGCTTCCTTTTGCTAAGGTTGACATGATATACCTTTTCCATTCTTTTACTTTAAGCCTTTCTGTATTTTAACATTTACAGCATGACTTATAAGCAATACACACACACACACACACACACACACACACACACACGTTTTGATTTTGTTTTGTTCAGTATAATAAACTTTTAAGTATTTAGCTTCTTTATATTTCATGTAGTTGTTCTAATGTTTGAACTTATCACCTGTTTTCCTTTTTTGCACCTATCATATATTACTTTTTTTCTCCCTCTTATTTTTTGCCTTTTTAATCTAGTACTTTTTCACTATTTCATTCCTTTACTATAGTTAGCTATATATACTTTTATGATTGCCCTAGAGGTTGTGTTTCTTGACTTATTAAATCTGATAGAAACTAGTACTTTCACAACTCCCTATACAATGCTTATACCTTGGAACATTTTGACTCTACTTCCTCTCATCACGTGTATTGTTATTGTGACTTCGTAGCCACTGAGCGCACACACCCACACCCCACGATTCACACATGTACACCCTCTTCAGTACTTCTCATTTTTCCCTTTACCCTCCAGGCTTTCATCTGAGATCATTTTTCTTTTGCTTGATGAATTACATATACTATTTCATTTATCAAGAAACTGCTAACTGGCACTTAAATTGTATATTACAAAAAAAACTGCTAGTAATACATTCTCTCCATTTTTATTCTTCTGAAAATTATCTCTATTTTTTCTTACTCTATCAAGTATATTGAGTATAGAATTCTAAGTTGGCAGTTTACTTTCAGCACTTTACTGTTTTTGTTGAAAAGTCAGTTGTGAATTTTTTTTTTCTCATTTGAAAGTAACATGGCCTTTTTTTTTTTTTTTGGTCTTTATTTTTTGGAAGTTTCCCCATGACATGCCTAAAATGTGGTTTTCTTTGTCTTTATCCTTCTTTGGTCTGTGGAGCTTCCTGGATCTATGGCTTAATGCTTTTTGATCTATTTTGGAAAATTTTAGCCATTATCTCTTCCATTGGTGCTTCTGTCAGATTCTCTCTCTTTTCCTGATGCTGCCACTACACATGCACCAAATGCACTCTCAACAAGTCCCATAGAACTCATGCTCATGTTTTCATTTTCTAGCCTTTCATCTCGAGTTTCAGTCTGGCTGTTTTCTTTTGCTTATTTTCTGGTTTAATTGTCTCTTTAGTTGTGTCTAATCTGCAAACTCATCTGTTGAGTTCTTAATTTCACTCTGCTTTGCAGAATTTCACTCAGAATTTCCATTTGAACCTTATTGTAATTTCTAGTTCTCTGATGAAATTTTCAATATTTTCATTTAGTTTATTGAACATGTTAATCACAGTTTTTACAAAGTCTGATAACTCCAATACTTGGATCTCACATGTAACTATTTCTATTGCCTGTTTTTTCTCTTGATCTTGGTTGATTATTGCTTTATTTTATCCTTGGTTGTTTTTCATTGCATGCCAAACATTGTGTATGAAAAACTTAAGTTGTTTTAGGTGTTCTTGATAATATGATAGTCCTCCAGAGAGGATAAACTTTTAAAAATTTTAAATATATCTTCCCTTATCTTTATTGTGGCCTAATTTACATCAGAGAAATGCACAGATATTAAGTGTGTAATTTGACAAATGCATATCCTACATCCCTCTCAAAATATGGCATGTTTTATCAATCCGTGTGTCTTGTTCCAAATAAATTCTCTACCTTGACAACGTAAATATCAACTGATGAATGTACAAACAGTTGTGGTATAGACACACAGTGGAATACTATGCAGGGACAAAAAAGAAAAGACCATGATACAAATACCTGGATGAATCACAAAATATTATGCTGAGTCAAAGAGACTGAATAGAAGCTGTACAAGCTGTATGGTTACATTTCTATGAAACTCTAGAAAAGTCTAATCTAATGTGTAGTTATAGAAAGTCCATCAATGGTTGTTTGGGGCCAGGCATAGAGGATGGATATTGACTGAAAAGGGGAACATGGGAGCTTTTGGGAGTGATGGAATGTTCTATGTATTCAATGTGATTGTGGTTTGCACAGGTATACACATTTGTCAAAATTAATTGAACTGTACTCTTAAAATGGGTGTATTTTATTGTATATAAGTTGTACCCCAGTAAAATTCATTTTAAAATGTTTTTCAGCTTTTCTACTCCTCAGTTGGAGGGTTCATGTGTTACAAGTTAATCTGCCACAGCCAGAAGCATAAGTCTATTAATATAATTTTACACAGGGGGTGGAGCAAGATGGCGAATGAGAAACACCACCAGACAGAGTGTCTCTGCAAAAAAGAGTTTCTAGAAGAAATTAGAAGAAGCAAGCAGACGAGCACAGATTGGACGAGGGTTGGAAGGAGGGTACCAGAGACCATGGGAGACTCCACGGGAGGAGGCTGCGGAGGAGATCTGGAAGCAGAGACCTCCCAAGAAGCTTAGAGACCAGCGGCAATGGTAGGTGGAGCGGTTAACTTCCCCTCCCCTGCATCTCGGACTGCTGGTGCGCTCCCCAGCAGGTGGAGAGACCTGAGGACACCAGCCCAGAGACGGCCACCGCCAGTGAGTGGTAAGCCGGTAGCGGACGTGGCACCAGGCTCCCAATGCCCGCAGGGCACCTCCATGTGCACAGACCTGAGCCGCGCGGCAGACGCCATATTGCCTCATTCTCCTCTCCGCCAACCCTATCTGTGGCTGCCGAGAGAGACAGTATAGCCACCAGCAGGAGGCACCTCCAGGGAATGGGACCTTTCCTTTTGGGTCCCTTCAGCTAACTGAGGGGCACTCAGATGGAGAGCTCCCCACCTGCCAGCCCTCCCAGGTGCTGCTGGCCTGGTGATTCCAGGAGACCAGGGCAGACCCTGAGGCTGAGAGACATAGACACAGCTTGGGCTCCTGTGGGTGAATTGGGACTGGCACTCCTCTCCCTGGTGGGGTCAGGGAGTGAATTCCGGGGCCCAGAGGTCAGACCTGCAGACCAGATTCCATGCACCCAGGTCTCACATTGCCTGGGGCACAGAGGGGATATTCATGAAGGAGCCTACTAGGGTGTGTGTGCCTTAAAGGGTGGATCAGCATCCTAGAGGGCAACCCTCCTCCCAATGGGGGGCCGTGCACCCAGCCCAGGCGGCGATCCTGCGCAAGGAAACTCCTGGCCGGCATCACAGCCAGGGGAGGCCTGGTGGCGTGAGGTCTGGCCTGTTGGCAGAGGCCCAGGAGTAGTCGCAGAGTTGGGGAGGGTGACAAGGAGTGAGGCCTGCTCCAGACTGCAGGTCTCAGACAGCCCCACTGCCACACGGAGACTTTCTGACTGAGTGGGGCCATTCCAGCCCCTCCCTGACAGCTTTTCCTGGAAGTAGAGAACTTCGACCACTGCTAACAGCATTGGTGGTGACTGAGGGCATGCTTACACAACCCAGCTGTGCCCAGATTCACTCCCAGACCAGCCCTCACTGAGGGGGAGAATAAGGACACACCTGGAAGTCCCATGGCCCTACCCACCACCTGAGGCACAAGAGTGCCTCTCCAGAGGAACAAGAGCTGGATACAAGACCCAAAAACAACAGTGTAGCCTGCACCTCCCAACAAGTGCTACCTACCAACAGGGAGGACATTCTACACACCCTTCTACAACATCTACTGACTTATTATACAAGGTGTGGTCAAATCGCCCCCACAAACACCACCTACTGGCTCAGAGACTAAGCAGGGCGTGTCATCACCCAAACGAAAACCTAAAGGTAAGAAGCAACAACTGATCCAGATGGGAAGAAATCAGCAAAGGAACTCTGGAAATATGAAAACCCAAATGGAAAGCACATCCCCAAAGAAGAACACCAGCCCCTCAGAAATGGACATCAACCAAAATCAGACCACTAAAATAACAGAAGAATTTCGAGCATGGATCGTAAGAAAATTCAACGACTTGCAAGAACAACTGGATAACCAACACAAAGAAAACACAAAAAGACTCTAGGACCTGGAATGAAAATTCACTAAAGAAATTGAAACAATGAAGAAAAATCTAACCGAACTCCTGGAAATGAAGAATCAAGTCAGGGAACTACAAAACACAGTGGAAAGCCTCAAGAACAGGGTAGATCAAACAGAAGAAAGAATCTCAGAGATTGAAGATAACGCCTTCCAATTAAATAAATCAGTCACAAAGATAGAGCAGAGAAACAAGAGAAAAGACCAAAGCCTACAAGAGATGTGGGATTATGTGAAGAAACCTAATGTGAGGGTTCTAGGGTTACCCCAAGGGGAAGAAGAAAACACTCAAGGGTTGGATGAGCTATTTGAAGATATCATAGAGGAAAATTTCCCAGGCCTTCGTAAAAATCTTGATATACAAGTTCAAGAAGCTCAAAGGGCCCCTGGAAGATTCAATGCAAACAGAAAGACGTCAAGACATGCAGTCATCAGACTGACTAAAATATCAACCAAAGAGGCCTTTCGATGAGCTATAAGACAAAAGCAGCAAGTAACATACAAAGGAAAGCCAATCCGAATAATGCCAGACTTCTCCACTGAAACTTTACAAGCAAGGAGAGACTGGGGCCCCATTTTCACTCTTCTGAAACAAAATAATACCCAGCCTAGAATCCTATTCCCTGCAAAACTAAGTTTTATATATGAAGGAGAAACCAAGACATTCTCAGATAAGCAAAGATTGAGGAAATTCACCAAGACCAGCCCTTCAAGGAGTACTCAAAACAGTGTTACTCAGGGATCAGCACAACAAACAGTCACAAATGTAAATTTATGCAAAAGCTAAAGATCAAAGCCAAGAAACCACAATGGCTCAAGAGAGAAAACAAAGCAACAAAGTTCAACCCAACATAATGAATAGAAATCTGCCCCAACTATCAGTTATCTCAATAAATATGAATGGCTTGAACTCCCCCCTCAAGAGACATAGGCTGGCTGGATGGATAAAAAAATACAAGTCAAGTATCTGCTGCCTTCAGGAAATACATCTAACCTGCAAGGATGCAGTTAGACTAAAGGTAAAGGGGTGGAGAACAATATTTCAAGCAAACAGAAGCCAAAAGAAAGCTGGTGTGGCGGTGCTGATTACAGATAACTTATTTTAAATCAACAAAAGTACTAAAAGACAAAGAAGGTCACTATATAATGGTGAAGGGTACAGTTCAACAAGAAGACATAACAATTCTAAATATATATGCACCCAACCTAGGTGCACCCAGATTCATAGAGCAAACTCTACTTGATCTAAACAAATGAATAAACAACAACACCATAATAGTCGGAGACTTTAACACCCCACTGACAGCACAGGACAGATCCTCCAAACAGAAAATCAACAAAGAAATAATGGAGTTAAACAGAAATCTAGAACAAATGGGCCTGAAATTTACAGGACATTCTACCCCAAAACCACTGGATATATGTTCATCTCATCAGCTCATGGGACATTCTCTAAGATTGACCATATCCTAGGACACAAAACATGTCTCAAACAATTTTAAAAAATAGAAATCATACCATGTATCTTTTCAGATCACAATGGAATAAAAGTAGAAATCAACCCTAACAGGAACTCTTATTTCAACACAAAGTCATGGAAACTAAACAACCTTCTGCTGAATGATCACTTCATAAATGAGGAAATCAAGATGGAAATCAAAAGATTCTTTGAACTAAATGACAAAGGAGACACAAGTTATCAAAACCTGTGGGACACAGCTAAAGCAGTCCTGAGAGGAAACTTCATTTCCATAAATGCCTATATCCAAAAGTCGAAAAGATCACAAATAAACAACCTAATGAATCGTCTCAAATAGCTGGAAAAAGAAGAACAGACCAACCCCAAACCCAGCAGAAGAAGTGAAATCAATAAGATCAAATCAGAACTAAACAAAATTGACAATAGGGAAACCATATGGAAGATTAACAAAACAAAAAGTTGGTTCTTTGAAAAAATAAACAAAATTGACACACCTTTGGCTAGACTAATGAAAAGCAGAAAAGAAAAATCTCTAATAAGCTCCATCAGGAATAAGAAAGGAGAAATTACAACGAATGCCATGGAGATGCAAGATATAATTCATGAATAGTACAAAAACCTCTATGCACACAAACTGGAAAATGTTGAGGAAATAGACAATTTCTTAGAAACACACAGCCTCCCTAGGCTCAACCAGGAAGAAATAGAATTCTTGAACAGACCAATATCAAGTAATGAAATTGAAACAGCAATAAAAAACCTTCCTAAAAAGAAAAGTCCTGGACCAGATGGTTTCACACCCGAATTTTACCACATCTACAAAGAAGAACTGGTGCCTATCCTGCAGAAATTATTCCATAACGTTGAGAAGGATGGAATTCTCTCCAACACATTTTATGAAGCAAACATAACCCTGATCCCAAAACCAGGAAACGATGCAATAAAAAAAGAAAACTACAGAACAATATCCCTTATGAATATAGATGCAAAAATTCTCAACAAAATCCTAGCCAATCGAATCCAGGTCCTTGTCAAGAAAATAATCCATCACAACCAACTGGGCTTTATCCCAGAGATGCAGGGATGGTTCAACATACACAAATCTATAAATGTAATTCACTATATAAACAGAAGCAAAAACAAAGACCACGTGATCCTCTCAATAGATCCAGAAAAAGCATTTGACAAAATTCAACACCCTTTTATGATAAGAGTGCTAAACAATATAGGCATAGATGGGGCTTACCTAAAAATGATACAAGCCATATATGACAAACCCATAGCCAATATCATATTGAATGGGGAAAAATTGAAAGCATTCCCACTTAGAACTGGAACAAGACAAGGTTGCCCACTAACTCCACTTCTATTCAACATAGTGATGGAAGTCTTTGCTACAGCAGTCAGACAGGAGAGCAGAATTAAGGGCATCCAAATGGGAGCAAAAGAGATCAAACTCTTACTCTATGCTGATGACATGGTATTATACTTAGAAAACCCCAAAGATTCAACCATGAGACTCCTTGAATTGATAAATGAATTTGGTAAAGTCTCAGGATACAAAATCAATACACAGAAATCAGAGGCATTGATATATGCCAACAACAGTACAAGTAAGAACCAAATCAAAGACTCAATTCCCTTCAAAATAGCAACAAAGAAAATAAAGTACCTAGGAATATATTTAACTAAGGAGGTAAAAGACCTCTACAGGGAGAACTATGAAACACTGAAGAAGGAAATAGCAGAGGATGTAAACAGGTGGAAGAATATACCATGCTCATGGGTCAGCAGAATCAACATTGTTAAAATGTCTATACTACCCAAAGTGACCTACAGAGTCAATGCAATCCCTATCAAAATGCCACCATCATTTTTTACAGATATAGAAAAAATGATTTTACGCTTCGTATGGAACCAGAGAAGATCCCATATAGCAAAAGCAATCCTAGGCAATAAAAACAAAATAGGAGGTATCAATTTACCAGATGATACTGCAAGGCTATAGTAATTAAAACCACTTGGGACTGGCACAAGAACAGGGACATTGACCAGTGGAACAGAACTGAGAACCCAGATATAAAACCATCCTCATATAGCCAACTAATCTTCAACAAAGCAGACAAAAACATACACTGGGGAAAAGAATCCTTATTCAATAAATGGTGCTGGGAAAACTGGATAGCCACATGTAGAAGACTGAAACAAGACCCACACTTTTCACCTCTCACAAAAATCAACTCATGCTGGGTAACAGACTTGAACCTTAGGTGTGAAACTATTAGAATTCTAGAGGAAAACATTGGAAATACTCTTCTAGACACTGGCCTAGGCAAAGAATTTATGAAGAAGACCCCAAAGGCAATCAGCAACAACAAAAATAAATAAATGGGACCTGATCAAATTAAAAAGCTTCTCCACAGCCAAAAAAACTGTTATGAGAGCAAATAGACAACCCACAGAATGGGAGAAAAAAGTTTTGCAAGGTACAGCATCCGATAAAGGGCTGATAACTAGAATCTATTTAGAACTCAGAAAAATCAGCAAGAAAAAATCAAACCACCCTATCAAAAAATGGGCAGAAACTTCTTAAAAAAAGACAGAATAATGACCAACAAACATATGAAAAAATGCTTAACATCTCTAATCATCAGGGAAATGCAAATCAAAACCATAATAAGATATCACTTAACTCCAGTGAGAATGGCCTTTATCAAAAAGTCCCCAAACAACAAATGCTGGTGAGGATGGGGAGAGAGAGGAACACTCCTACACTGCTGGTGGGACTGCAAACTAGTGCAACCTCTGTGGAAAGCAATATGGAGATACCTCAAAGCGATACAAGTAGATCTTCCATTTGATCCAGCAATCCCATTACTGGGCATCTACCCAAAAGATCAAAAGTCACTTTATGAAAAAGACACCTGCACTCGAATGTTTATAGCAGCAAAATTCACAATTGCAAAGTTGTAGAAACAACCCAAGTGCCCATCAATTCATGAATGGATTAATAAAATGTGGTATATGTATACCATGGAGTACTATTCAGCTTTAAGAAGCAATCGTGATGTACTACCTCTTGTATTTTCCTGGATAGAGCTGGAACCCATTCTGCTAAGTGAAGTATCCCAAGAATGGAAAAACCAGCACCACATGTACTCACCAGCAAATTGGTATTAACGGATCAACACCTCAGTGGACATATAGTAATAACATTTATCGGGTGTCAGTCAGGTGGCAGGGGGAGGAGGGGATGGGTTTATACAAACAATGAGTGAGATGTGCATCTGGAGGATGCTCACGCGTGAGACTCTGACTCGAGGTGGGAGGGGGGCCATGGGCAATATATGTAACCTTAACACTTATACCCCCATAATACACTAAAATAAAAAAATTAAAAAGTATATAATTTTACATATTATCAGGCATATTGCTTAATCCTCCCAGTTCTGTGTCATCTGCAGATTGTATGCTTTAAGTCACTAACAAAAACTTTTGAACAACATGGTATTAAGACAAAGTCTTGGGTCACTCAGTTATTCTTGTAGCATAGTATATACCAGTAAGCCACTTATCAACATTGGCAGTAGTTCTTAAACAGCTTCATATTTCTCTAAAAGTACCAGAAGCTAACTTATTTTTATGTCCTTATCCGAAGGACATTATGTGCAATTTCGCCAAAGGCTTTGCTGAATCTTAGATTGTATTTACAACATTCCTTTCATTGACCAACACTGTTTTCCCCTCAAATTGAAAAAAAAAAAAAGTTCAAATGTTTCCTCTATTATTTATCCAACATCATTGACACATGTTTTAGGATTCCATTTACAAGTTCCACAGAAGCATACCAAAATGCAGCTGGTCTAGTTTTAGTGATAGATTCATTTAAAAATTTTCATTTCTTTCCACAGCTTTTCATGGCTCTGCAGTCACATCTCTGCATTGCTTATTTCATCCCTTCCTGTTTGAAGCTGACTCTGCTTGCTGTGGATGTTGGCCTTTCCCATACTTCTTGAACTGAATATACTTTTAAGGCACTTTTTGTTGACCAGCATGTTCTGAAAGTTCACTAGGAATCTTAATGGTCCTAGTATTTTTATAAACTTGTAGTATTATCTGATCGTTTTGATTATAAGCTCTGCATAATCAGCCTTAGTGCATCCTTCGGACTCTTAGTTCATCAGAGGTCTTCCTGTGCAAGGAAGTTTATTTAGTTACCACTCTTCCTTCCCACTTGCCTCTAACTAACCAAATACAGTCACCCCCCAGTGCCTGTGGGGATTGGTTCCATGCCCCTGTGGATACCAAAATCCAAAGATGCCCAAGGCCCTGATATAAAGCGCACAGTATTTGCATATAACCTACGCACATCCTCCCATACCTCTTAAATTATCTCTAGATCACTTATATTATGCTTATAATAGTAAATGCTAATGACTGTTATACTGTTTTCATTTTTTTTACTGTTGTATTTTATTTTGAATATTTTCAATCCATGATTGGCTGAATTTGCAGATGCAGCATCCGTGGCTACAAGGGGGTTATCTTTACTTTTCAAATGCTTCCCCAAGAATTCACGGAATTATTCGTTCTTACACTCTCAAACTTAAAGACCTCTCAAGCAATCTCAGTTTGCTGAAATCAGATTCTGAGCATGGTTCACCAAACCCAGTATTCCATTTCCTCGCAATTATGCACAGGGACGAAAGGGTCACTGTCTCCCGAGTGTCCTATCATTCCCAACCACCAACTACGATCATCCAGATGCTCCCTTCAAAAAGTGTCAGCAAGGTGGGACTCCATTCCAGACCTCTACTTATAGCAGGTGTCAGGATGGTTGAAGGCCCGGAATTCTACAGGTTGTTTCTGCGTATGTTATATAATCTACTTTAAATAGACATGACCCAAATCTTCTAAATAGTTGAGTGGCATCATGTAATTATCCTAAACTGCCAAGTACTTCTTCCAGCATCACTTCAACGCTCATCATGTTTCCAACCCCTAGGTTCATGTATTTCTTTACAAATGAACGTCTCACTTAGGTTATCACACAATCTGTCTTTCCTACTCAATCTATTCCATTGGGACCTAATGCATCTATAACCATTTTATGGCTTTGAATTCTGCAAATTCTTTGTAAGCCTCTGCAATGTCTTCAGGATATTTAGCTTATGAGAAAACATGAAGCTTATTTGATTTTTTTGGATACTCTGGGTATCATAGATACCTGAAAGCAAAATATTGGGCCAAACAGCCTTTACTATAAAGATTATTTCTGTGTTTCGCTGCCACCATGGTGCTTCTGTTACATGAATTCTTTCAACTTTCAATTCAGAGATTATATATGGCCTTTCTTGTCATATATAATTTAAGTCATATTAAAGTTTAAGTCATCTTGATCAGTTCAGTTTCTTGCCAAACATTCCTTCTAGTCTTTAAGAGAATTGTCCCCTCCTATGAACCATCATTGTGTTATTGCCACACTAATCATGAAAACTAACACTCTTTACACACTTACCATAGCTCCAGGGTTGTGCTGGTGAATGTTTAATAACTGGCACAAAATACACCCACATATGTAAGTTTATAATACATTTTACTAATATAAATAAAATATATAATACTCTTATTGCAAATTCTACATAACCAATTTCTTCTCCAAGAATTTTTACTGATTTTTCCCTAAGTTTTGTATCTACAGCCAATGACTGCAATTAATGAGTGTAATCTGCCATGAATGTTGGCTGATGTTTTTATTTACACTGATAAGACAAAAGCGAACAATCAACACATGCAGAATTTTACTCATTTGTCAACGATGTATCTGGCTTCTTTGCTGAGTCAGATAATAGTTTCTGACTACTGGAAGCATATTTCTCCAATTTTTTGTGTGTGTTATTCACAATATAATGGCTACAGACACACTTTTAATTTTAATCTGCATTAACAAATTTTCTGATCATTCTCTTAAATCTAGGCAAAAACAACAAAACAATAAACCAATCCCTGATTTGGTTTAAACACTGCCACCATAAAACTGCCAGTGTCAAACTCCCATGATGTCACCGAATGTAGAAGTGAGAAAGGATATGTGACATATGCCATCACATAGTACTTGCAACACACCAATGCCACGTAAGTTTAAGAGTATAGGTAATAGTAAAAGGTAAAAACAAAACAAACAAAAAACAACTAAGTTTTGACTGTTACCTTTGTTTTTAAATGATGCCCAAGTCTCAACTGAAAAATAAAATGATAAAATGATAAAAATTTGCAGGGTCCCACTCCATCCCTTTCTTTTCCTTATAGTGTTATCTGTTGAAGAAGCCAGGCCTTTTGACCAGTAGAGTTTCTCACAGTCTGTTTTCTTGATTTCATACTCATGATGAAGTTCTCTCTCCTTTGTATTTCTTGGAAGCCAGATTCAGAGTCGGATTCAGGTTTGAGGTTCAATTCTTCTGATGAGACCACAGAGGTCTTGTTTTCTTCCCCCCAGAAGCATGTAATGCCAAGTTCTCCTTTTATGATGCTAGTAGCCATTGACGCTTAATGCCTATATTTATTAACTCAATTTATTAACTCAAAGAAATGATAAGTATCAAATGGATGGTACTTATTTCTTTTTCAATTATTGCTTCAAAACTTTTTTTTTTCAAGCGTCTCACTCTGTTGCCTGGGCTAGAGTGCCGTGACATCAGCCTACCTCACAGCAACCTCCAACTCCTGGGCTCAAGCAATCCTCCTGCCTCAGCCTCCCGAGCAGCTAGGACTACAGGCATGTGCCACCATGCCTGATTAAATTTTTTCTATATATTTTTAGTTGTCTGGCTAATTTCCTTCTATTTTTAGTAGAGACAGGGTCAGGCTGGTCTCGAACTCCTGAGATCAAACAATCCTCCTGCCTTGGCCTCTCAGAGTAGTAGGATTACAGGTGTGAGCCACCACGCCCAGCTAGAAACTTTTCTATAGACACTTTCACTCATCTGCCATTCATTTACCATATGGTCAAGTGCATACAGGAAAGGAAGGATAAGAGTTTGACTTTATTTACGAGGTTTCAAAAAGATATGAATTGCTTCCCTCTCATTCTCCTAAGGTGACCAATTCTCTTTTTAAATATCATTATGAATTCATGGGTTTAAACATATTAATGGGCTTTCATTGGAATTACCATTGAAGCTCAAACTACCCCATTTTTTGGCCAGTGGGATCCTCTACAAGTTGCCTCTAGAGCCCTTTTGACAAGATTCTGGTAACATTTGGTGGTTTCCTTGCTGTGTGAGATCTTCCAGGATTACCTTGTACATTTCCTGTCCCACACCTAGAATCAGTCGGATCTCAAAAGAGCCTTCGTTTCTTTTAATGAGAAATTATATTTCAAGGTCAAAAATAGGGTGCTAGGGATGGTCCCTTGGTTGGTCGTTTTTTTCTAGGTCTTTTAGTGAACAAAGTTAATAAAAAATTATGAACATATAGATACACAGATAAAATACCTCATGTCATATTGATACTCCCAATTCAAATTAAAGACCACAAAGTTTTACTCTATTACAGCTCTAACTCTTGTCCCAGACTCAGATCCTGTTTGTCAAGGACTTAGGGGGTGATAATAAACCGTAAGTACTAATTTATTCTCATATTACATACATGCCAGGCAGACCACCAACATGATTGCTGGAAACATTAAATTCTTGCCTATGTTCTCATTTTCCCATCATAAAAATAGTACTAAATCTTCATTTGTAAAGTATGCAGTCATTATGGACTGCGTTTTCTCCCTGGTGGGCCTCACTTCATCTTATTTCTACAAGCAATTAAATAGTTAATGCTCAACCAGCAGACCCTATGCTGACATCTTCATGTGGGGAGTCTGAAACTCAACCTGTAATAGATTCTTAAAGAAGAGCTAATGGGGAGACTCTTTCTTACCTGCTGCTAAGGTTTTTGGGATAGATCCCAAATCCTTGGTGATTCTTTCCTTGAGAATTTTAAATCTACTGCTCCATTTTCACTTGGTATAATGTGTTGCTATTGAAAATTCTGATGATAATCTAATATTTCTCCTTACAAATTACATGTCCTTTCCTAATAGACAGCCGAAAGATTTACTTCTATTTCTTTACAGTCCAGTAATTGTACTAGAATATGTCCTGGTACTGGTTAAGTCAATGTTAGTTATTTGGTGCTCTTTTTCAAGGCATAACTTTGTTAATTTCAGGAAGGTTTTCTTTTCTTTTCTTTTTTTTTTGAGACAGAGTCTCACTTTGTTGCCCAGGCTAGAGTGAGTGCCGTGGCATCAGCCTAGCTCACAGCAACCTCAAACTCCTGGGCTCAAGCGATCCTGCTGCCTCAGCCTCCCGAGTAGCTGGGACTACAGGCATGTGCCACCATGCCCGGCTAATTTTTTCTATATATATTAGTTGGCCAATTAATTTCTTTCTATTTATAGTAGAGATGGGGTCTCACTCTTGCTCAGGCTGGTCTCGAACTCCTGAGCTCAAAGGATCCGCCCACCTCGGCCTCCCAGAGAGCTAGGATTACAGGCGTGAGCCACTGCGCCCGGCCGGGGAAAGTTTTCTTTAAGTATAGTTTTTCATATTTCTTTTCCTTGCTTTGGTTTTTTAAAAAGTAACTGTATTTTCTTTGCCTTTTGTCAGTGTCACTTTTTAATCTTTTAAATAAATATTAAATCTTTCAGTTTTAATTTTTAACCTTTTTGCACCTATTTCTTTTAAAGCCTTATCTATTTTATTTATCTGCTCTTATGTTTTCTAGTCTGCAATTCTGAAATATTCTTACTTCTAATAATTTCCTGAGGTCTATCATCTTATTTCTTAGTTCTCCTAATTCTGATTTATGCTGTCTTTCATGTCTCCTATCATTTCCTAGACTTTCAGGTCACTTTGTAACAGCACATCGCAACTGTGATTTTGTGTGCTTTTGTGGACAGGTGTTCCTGACGGGCTTCCATTTCCCATAGGGCTGCTGTTCTGTTTATTTTTAAATATATACTTTATAAGGGATTTGACTTCAATATTATTTTGTTAATTCTTATGTGAAATTAATTTCCCCAGACTTTTGGAATGAGGAAGGATTCAGGAAAGCGTCACTAACCTCACAGAACTCACCTTTGCTGCTTGCTCCCTGCAGTGGGAAATATGGCAGCTTGCTTCCTGGGGTTTCCTGGCTCTGCTTCCCTTCCCAGCCTGATCTAGACAGCCTCTTTCGTCTATAGCCCTATCCTGGTTGATTTTTATTTCACTCTCAGCAACTTTTCCTCCATGTGAGGCCTTCTCCTGGAAGGGAGCTCTGGCAAGCAGGTGAGAATTCCTGGGGCAAAGCTGTTTCAGCCACTTCAGACCTGATGGTCACGTACTGAGGTTCCCCTGTTGGAGTGCAACTCCAATGCTTCCTTCTTGCTTCTCTGCCACAGAAACCAATGCTGGGAAGATCTTTGAGCTGTCAGTGCTTTGTTCCCATTTGCTTGTATTTTGGGGGTTTGCCAGGGTACCGGGCACCTAGTTTTGCTGTCAGGGTCATTATGTTGTTTTAACGTGGTAACTGAAAAATCACACTGTTGCCAACACCTTCCCAGAATCCTTCACACACACTCAGCTTTAATACAGGCAGTGTGGTGCAAATGACAGTATAACCACTACTACTGCTAAACCCATGCTTTTCCTGACCCCAGTTCAGAACGCACCACCTCACATTTGATCGTGTCTTGCCAGGTTGATCCGTCTGCTGCTTAGAGCCAGGCCTCAACGATTGAAACTGCTTCATCAAAGCCTTCGGCGTGTCTTGCATTTATCTGACAAACTTGTCTTACTTCAACTCAACAAGTACCCAAAAATTGATATTCTCAACACACTGCCCAATTGTGTAGCAATAAACCTTAGCTCAATCTCAGCACACTTGGCAAGACCACAACACTTGTATCTGATTTGGAAGACATGCTAAAGAACTACTGAGATTGACCATTTTGAGTTCACCCACTCGTATGTCAGAATTAAAGATATACCTTCCCAATCTCTTATTCAGTGTGATGTTTCAATACTACCCATTATTTAAAATAGCAATCTCATATTGTGTGATGCTCAGTATGAGTGGATAAGTAGTTCCACTCATTGTTACTGGCAATGCTCAATCAATTTGGCAAGTATCAACAGGTCAAGAGATGAGGACATGACCAGAAAGGGCTGTCACAGATGTTGCCATGTCAGAAATGTCACATCAGATCTGGCTCCCTAACATGAGGGCTGAATTCAGGAAATCTTACAGAACCATGTCATCCAAGGATATTAGGATTCCCCCTTATGACAGAAAAGGTTTAGTTTCCTTCTCAACATAGTGTTGGCTTCCCTGGAGGACTCTGACTCCTCTTTAAGTCCATCCTCTCGAAGAAGACTGGACACTTTGGACAAAGGGGCCTCAATAGGTCCCACCACAGATGCTGTGAGTAGCCACTCAACAGAATGTCTAAGGCCAACAGCAACTGCTGAAATGGGGGCAGAGGGAAAGGGAAGGAAGAAGACAAGACAGAACATTGTATGTTTCAATGAACTTACCCTGGGAGGAGAGTTTGGTGAGTCAGTTTTATTAGAGGGTGAAGCTTCTACTCCCTATGATTTGCTTAAGTCTGAACTGAAGCACTTTGTCAATGAGTTAGATTAGTTAGGGTAACTAACGAACTATTAAACTCCCTCCCTAGAAATTTTAAGATGCTTATAATAGTAGGCCTTTACAAAAGACTTGAAAATATATCAGCAGCTTCTTCAACAATAGCATTGTATGTGTCCACTATGCATGAGTACCCCTCTGAAAGAATTTGGCCTGGGACCCTTAAATCATATAATTACTTTGATAAAAGCAAAAACAAAAAAAATGCTAATTCACATCTATTCTACGGGATCTACATACCAAGTCATCTTCCATACTCTAGAGCAAGTATCTAGTGAAATCATGTGTACTTCCTGAGCTACTTCAAGACTACCAACAATTTCCTTGTATCCATGGCTAGATCTCAGCTCCAATTTAAAGAGAAGTTTTGTTATGTAGGTTCTTGAAGATCTTCATTACTTCATATAGGGATTATTAAAAATCAAAAGTAAATACAAGGTGAAGTAGCTTGAATCCCAAGGGAAAGCCCCAATTAGAACCATTTCTTTCATTGATTATTTAGAGATAATTTCTAAAAGTTTTAGAAAATCTTTCCCATAAGTATAAAAATTTCTAAAACTTAAATGTAAAATTACTGTGGCATAAATTCCTAAAATGTCAATTATCTCATAGCATTCCTAAGTTTCCCCAAGAGAACAATGTCAATTGAGGCTTCTGTTAATTCATGGCTTCAAACTGGTCTTCCCCAAACTGCAAGCATTTTGATGGCCTCGTATTCAAAGTTAAACCACATTTACCTCCCTTTCAGCCCCAATATGAGAGCATATAATGGGACAGATATTCAAGTTTGGCAGACCTATGATAAAAATGCATTTCTCTCCTTAAACTTTTCTAGTGTCATGTGCTTAAGAGACAAGCATGAGAACTATGAAATAGTATATGCTTTAGGTTGTGTATTTTTGAAAGAAATTTGCAGAACGTGCATTTTGCAATTGCTTATCCCTCAACAATCTTCTGGAGCAGCACTGCCCAGCAGACTTTTCTGTGGGGATGGAAATGTTCTCTATCTGCACCATCCAATATGGTGGCCATTTAACTCCATGTCATTACTGACCATTTGAAATGTAGACATTGTGACTAAGTAACTAAATTTTTTTTTTTTTTTTGAGACACAGTCTCACTTTATTGCCCAGGCTAGAGTGAGTGCCGTGGCGTCAGCCTAGCTCACAGCAACCTCAAACTCCTGGGCTCAAGCAATCCTGCTGCCTCAGCTCCCAAGTAGCTGGGACTACAGGCATGTGCCACCATGCCCGGCTAATTTTTTCTCTATATATTAGTTGGCCAATTAATTTCTTTCTATTTATAGTAGAGATGGGGTCTCGCTCTTGCTCAGGCTGGTCTCGAACTCCTGATCTCAAACGATCCGCCCACCTCGGCCTCCCAGAGAGCTAGGATTACAGGCTTGAGCCACCGTGCCCGGCCGTAACTAAATTTTTAAATTCTATTTAATTTTAATTAAATTCTTTTGGGTAATTATCAAGAAGTGGAATTACTACATCATATGGTAATTTTGTTTTTAATTTTTTGAGGAATTGCCATTCTGTTTTCTACAGTGGTTGTACCATTTTACATGCCCACCAACAGTGGACAAGGTCTCCAATTTCTCCACATCCTCACCAACATTTGTTACTTTCTGTTTTTTTGAAAGTAGCCATCCTAACGGGTGTGAGGTGATCTCTTAGCTTTGATATACATTTCTCTAATAATCAGTGATGTTCAGCACATTTTCACATGCTGGCCATTTGTCTAACTTCATTGGAGAAATGTCTCTTCAAGTCCTTCATCCACTTTTGAATCAGGTTTTTGCTGCTGAGTTGTGGAAGTTCCTTCTATATTCTGGACATCACTCCCATACCACATATGTAATTTGCAAATATTTTCTCCCATTCTGTGGTTTGCCTTTTTATTACTGTTGTCTTTTGATACACAAATTTTTAGAATTTTCATGTAGTCCAATTTGTCTTTTTATTGTTGCCTTGCATTCAGTGCCATATCCAAAAAGTTCCTGCCCAATCCAATGGATCTCTGAGATATCTGTTTGCTCACGCTCATAGCAGAATTATCACAACTGCTCAAATGTGGAAGCAACTCTGTGCATCAACAGATGAACTGACAAGCAAAATGCGGTATATACATATTATACAAGGGAGTATTATTTAGCTTTAGAAAGGAAATTCTGCAATGTTTTCAACATAAATAAACCATAGGACATTAAGTGAAATAAGCCAGTCACAAAAAGACAAATACTGTAAGACTCCATTTGTATGAAACAGAGTAGTCAAAATCATAGAGACAGAAAGTAGAATGGTGGTTGTGTGGCTGTCAGGGGTTGGGAGGAATGCAATTTACTGTTTAATGGGTATAGAGTTTCAGTTTTACAAGATGAAAAGGGTTCTGAAGATGGATAGTGGTGATGATTGCACAACAAGATGAATGTACCTATTGCCACTGTTCACCTAACAATGGTTAGGATGGCAAATTTTATGTATGTGCATTTCACCACAATAAAAAAAAATTAATTGCCATGTGTAGTTGGTGGCTACAATAATTGTACAACACTGCTCTAGAACATAAGTGAAAGCAGACATTCCTATTAAAGGAGATTAATGGACACAATGGCCTGCCTGTCCAGGAATGCCAGTGGGTAGAAACAGACCCATTGAAGTCTGATTACTTGCCAGGGGAGGGAGAGGAATGCTGGTTTACTCTCTATACAACTAGAACTAGGAGAAATCAGTAGAAAACAGAACCTACTCTCTGCCACCTCTATGCTCATAACAAAAGGACATAATATATAAAAGAAGGAAAACAGAAGTTTTAATATGCCACATAAATACTTAGCTTGAAAACAGATTACCCCAACAGCAAAGTTACTTGTTTCTTCCACAAAGGATACCATTGGACATGCCAGAATGTGCTTCACATAAATTGATCACCAAGTTTAAATAGAAATAAAACATAACTCATCAAAATATTACTTCCCTTCAGGCTTAGGCTTACCATTCTGTGCCACTGACTGAGCATGACTTTAGACATTCACAGTCAATCTGGGCCTCAGCTCTTTAATCCATGAAATAATAAACTATGAATGAAAGGTCCCTACTGGTACTTTCCTGCTTTAACAATTGATGAGTCTGAGTTTTACTTGAGCATCAAAGATTCACATTTTTCTTTTCTAAATATAGTCAGGCACTGCATAATGATGTTTCAGTTAATGACAGACCACATATACAATGGTGGTCCCATAAGACTGTAATACCGTATTTTTTCTGTACATTTTCTATGTATAGATAAACAAATATTAATACTTTCCACTGTGTTACAACTGTCTGCAGTATTCAGTACAGTAACATGCTGCACAGGTTCATAGCCTAGGAGCAACAGGCTGTACACCACACAGCCTAGGTGTGGTGTGGGCACTACCATATAGGTTTGTGTAAGTACATATACTCTGTGGTGTTCACACAATAATAAAATCACCTTATGACTCATTTCTCAGAATGCACTCCTGTCATTAAGTGACACATGACTATATAAACAATCTCTCAAAATGCCCAGGAGGAAAAGGAGGCCTTGAACACTACGCTGAATCTTCACCCATCACTCTACCGTGACTTTACAGTGGTTGTGGTTTTTGTTGTTTGAGACAGGGCCTTGATCTGTTGCCCAGGCAATGGCAAGATCACAGCTCACAGCAAATTCAAACTCCTGGGCTCAAGCAATCTTCCTGCCTCAACCCCCCAAGTAGGTAGGACTACTGGTGCATACCACCAGGCCTGGCTTTTTAAGACTTTATTTTGTAGAGATGAGGTCTCACTATGTTGACTGAATTGGTCTCAAACTCCTGGACTCAAGTGATCCTCCCACCTCAGCCTCCCAAAGTACTAGGATTACAGGCGTGAGCCACCACATCCAGCCTGCAGTGGTTTTGATTTCAACCTATGCAAAGACCGTTTATAATGGCCTCAATAGCATCATTTATCATTCTGATTTCTCTATGGACTTCATCAACATTATAAGGTTTATGACATTACTACAAGTTTCAAACCTACTAGGGGCATAAGCCACAACTATCAGAACAACCTGAAAGCTTTGGCTATTAGCATCAATAATTAAAATCATACCAAGGACTGTTTTTCGGAAAACATTAAAAGAGAGGAAGTAAAATAAAGGGAGGGGAGGGTTGATGAGAAAAAATAAGAAGCCAGACTTTTGCAAATACGTATTGTAGTGGTTTGTTAAACAGTTACCTTGTTCTACAAGTGCTCTGTTGATGAGAGCGCTATGAAAGTGCTTTTTCTTTTCTTTTTTTTTTTACCCTGTGGGAGAAGGGAAGCAATGAAGGAAAAAATGAAAGAGTTCATTTAAGACTCACAGTCACATAACGCTAATTTGCAAAAGCTCAATCCAGCTGAATATACTTACAGCCACCACTGGTCCACAAGACTTCAGTTGAGCAGACTAATTGAGATTCTCCAGGAGAACACCCTTGTCTTTAGTTGCTACAGAATGACTAATTAGGCATTCTGTACCTCCCCTTCTCCAGAATACTAGGTCTGACTCTGCTTGGCCTGAGTATGCAGCTTATAAATTTCCAATAGACTCCAATGAACCATTATTGTAAGACTGCTGATTTTGTTTTGCACTCTTGTTTCTGCTTTTTTTTTTTTTGTCTCAAACTGAAGTTGCAATTAATAGGACTCTATTAGCTGTATTATACTGTTTAAAAAAATAAAAACAAAAAACTATGCCCCACCTCCAATACTGTAACATACATGCTAAAGTCCCTATTAAACACCATCTCTAGTCTCACACTAGCGAAGTGCTTTCTACAAAAGAGGATTATTAGAGCTGATGGCTTGAGTTCAGAGAGAATAAGAAACCCCATAAAATCTTATTTTCAATTCTCTATAGTGATGCAGTATTTGAACATTTGACTTTTATTAGACCAGTGAGAGTGTGGCACCTGTTTGACTATTTTTATTTTCTTCGTTACTAATATGACATGTTGCAGACTCCTCTGTGTATTTTTTTTTTAATGCCTAAAGATTTTGAGGAATTAGTGTCATGGGAAACTACAGGTTTACTTTAAGTATTTAATTAGAAGCCTCTCCCATGAGCTGGAAAAAATCTCTTGGCACAATTATGGAACACTATTTTCTCCTCACTGCTATCCTAATATCCAATATTGTGGACTTGCAAAGAAGTATGGAATGAAACTAAAATCGTATAAAGGTCTCCATGTAGCCACTATTGTTACTGATAAGTTCTCACTTTATATAATAATGGCATACACATTTACATACACATGTGCATATGTATGTATATATTTTATAAACACATATAAAGCCCATCTACCCCTATGCCCAAAATTTGGCTGAATTATTACATTTGTACTTTTCACATAAGAAAAAAAATTTATAGATTTGTCTCTATCTAAAATGTAATATCATTTTTTCAGAGATATTTCATTGTTTCTCCAGAGTAAAAGATAAATTTTTCACTGCTATAAAATTTAAATAAGCATTTTTCTCCTAATTGGAATGTGATAAGGTATTTGAATATACTTTTTCTTTCAATTTCCAAGTACCTTTTTTAATGATGCTATGAAGGAAGGCCTATTAGTAAATGAAATTCCACTGACACTTTATTTTAGCTTTTAATATATTTTCTACTATAAAATCAAGCTGTCAAGACAGGAAAATATTACTGGTTTTGTTATTACAAAAACAAGTGAGAATTTTTAATTCACAAAGGATGAAAACACAAGACATTGATCTCACTGTACATACAATATTATAATAAACTAATTAGCTGCAGACTAGGAACACATTTAAGACTTCACATACACACATATGTACTTTGAAACAAGAAACACAGGACAATTTTAATCTTTGATATGTTCATGACCACCAAGAGAAAGAACATCACTGATTTGAGTCTAATTGTTTTCCTGGTATACAATCACAACATAAGCCAGCCCAAAAGCATTACTGTATTATTAAGGACATCTTTAGGCAAATATAAGCATTCTGATTTGGGGCTTTTTCTCCCCACCCAAAACCACCTGCTTAGCTATCAAGTAGTTTGGTTGTTATCAATTTAACAAGATCATAACAACAAACACAATATTTTTACCACAAAATTCAGGAGGGAGGATTTTAAGATACATCATACAAAAAATAGTTGTTCCTAAGGAAGGCAACCTGTAAATTATAAATGCAATCCTAAGAAAAAGAATCTTAGTCACAAACCATTCACTTTCAAATATTGATGAAAAAATAAAAAGTCTGAATTGTGGGTAGAAGAGGTGTTGGCATGGAAGGGAAGAGAAAATGTATGAAATGAGAAATTATATTTGCCACAGGAAATAGTGGATTCAGTTGATTTTCTAAAATGAGGTATAAGAGTATGCCAGTAAATGCAAAAACAAAAACATTAAAAAACAAAATGCACATTTCCAATGGAAAAAATCTCTAAACCTCTTATAGTTTTCTTTATTAGACATTTCGTATACAGCAGTTAATCTAGAAAAATACATTTAAAAAAATCTTCAACAGACCATGCTCCCTGTAACAAAACCTTCCAAACCCTGTTTTATTATACAAATCAATCTACATTAGTATGTAAAAAGAAATTCTTAAATTTAGCAATTTAATTTTCCATCCAACAACCATCTAATTTACATATGGGTTTCCACTATTTATACTAGAGAGTTAGAATTCTATGATAAATTTTTTCTAATGTTTTCTGTACATATTAAATAATCTAAAAAGGTTCCCCTTGTAGTGCATTTACCATTTAGCAAGTCTATTCAGTATTTTTCCAGTACCATTAGCATTACAGTGATTTGCCTGTAAATGTAATTAATATCTAAAAGTGCACACAGTTAACTTTCCCAAATAACAGCCTATTTCTGGAGCAAACCTAATATTCATGGAAAAGATTACCATTATTGTGATTAGAAATGTATGGTTAGAATGTACTCTGAGACTATACAACATGATTATATACATAAGCTAAAGGACATGAAGTCTTTAGCCTATATTTACATCAAATAATGTCTGTTTCCACAGGGTCATACCAAAACTCAGTATGGCACTAGATACAATTAGGATTGTTAGCTACAATTCAGTACAGCAAGACAGCCCAAAATGTCCTGAACTGACTTATGCTAACTAAAACTCCAGTACCTCACAGTGTTTTAAGTAATGTTAGTGTGCTGCTCAAACAGGCAACTAAGATACCCAGTAAGGATGCTGTGCAACATAATAAAAAGACAGCAAGCCTTCATCAGGGGATTATTTTGGGGTTATAGTGAATTTTAGCACTTAGACTGCCACTACATGCACAAACCCTGAAAAAGAAATACACAGGTTTCAAAACAAATATACTTCATTTTGTTTAAAATGCCCAAGAGCATTTTCAAAATAACTGATAGTAAGTATTCTATCAAGTGATGAACCTACAGATATTGAGAAGAAATTCTACATTATCCAGTTTGAGAGAAAAGAAATGTACTTTTCTTACCAAATCATCCAGTGTATATGACTGGTTAGAATTGTAAGTTTTGATTTTTACTGAAATTCAGAGTATGAAATGCAAACATTCAGGATAGAATGAACTCAAAATCACACACAGTTCTATCAACTCGCAACAAAGCAGCAAATATGAGGGCCTCTTCTCTTCCCTTCTGATCCCTCAAAAAAGTGCAAAATCAAAAGTCACTGCTTGGTCCAAAAAATAAAATACATTATGTATAAAGATTTGAAATCTGATGGAATCCAGCTTCTATTCCGCAGATTTTCTTCAGTAAGAATCAACGTCCAAAGATGGAACTTAATTCCAGAAGAATTAATTCTACAATCTGATTTTGGTACACAGTATGAACTGCTATATTGCCAGTCTCTTTCTCTGGCTTTAATAGAGTAGGACCAAAAACAATTGCTATACTCTGATAGGTCATTCGGTTTTTTTCTCCATTTTCTATAACTCTAAAGGGGGAAAAAAAAGTTGTTAACAGAGAAAATAAAAAATACGGAAAATTCTTCAAATTGTATTATAAACCTAAGAGTTTGCATTTGGAAAAAAGAAATCATGCTCATTTTCCCACGGTGGCACATAAACTATTTAACCAAGTAAAATCAGTTCAAATGCCATGTGCATCTTTATTCTGGATAAACACAACTGAAAGGTATCATCATACATACTTCTAACAAACTTTAAAAGTATAATATTTTAGCTCAGTTTTTAAAATACATCAATTTAAATGAATTACAATTCATGTTGATTACTAGGTTGATAGAAAAAATTCATTACGGCACAGAGATTAAACTTTGAATTTTACTCATTTTACTTTTTTTAAACCTAACTAGAATCATTTATTTTCATATTCTAATGTTCTTTTTATAGATGAATAAAATCAGTTATTAAAGTGACTATATATAATAGCACCCTAGAGCCACAATGACTTTATTTTAGGGTAATTTTAATACACCTCAATAACCAATCTCATCTTCATATTAACTTTAGCAACAACTTTTGAACACCTACTAGTGCTAAGCATTATATAAATGCTCCACACATATCTACTTTAATATATTCTTCATACCAAACCATTTTACCTATGAGGAACTGATACTAAAAGTTGTTGAGTATCTCTTTCAAGTTACAGAGATAGCAAGTAGCACAGCTGGAATCCCAATCTCAGTCTGAGTGACCCTGATGCCATGGGCTGCCACATTTATGTCACATCTCATAACTATGCAGTTCTCTTACCTTTTCAGATGTCTGAAAAGAACCTGCATCGTATCTTGATTTGGCTTCGGCAACTGTCTGATTAGGTCCTTAACAGCAGCAACTCGCTGTCTTGGTTCTTGCTCTGAAAAAAACATAATAACCAGATATTTTGTAGCAAACTCTTGTGAAACTGAAAGCAATGACCTATTTTGGAAGCTGACATTTGGTAATACAGTGACACCTGGTGGTCATGTTTAAAATTTCTGGAGTAAAACAATCCATTGAAAAATCTTATTTAAAATAAAATCAAACAGAATGTGTATGGTGCCTTAATCTGTGCAAAGGATTTTCAATAGCTAGTAAAAACTGAATGGAATTACATACTTACTAACTGCATTAACAAAATCATTAAAATGATTAAATGTGAAAAGAGGTTCTGGTAATTCTCGAAAAAACATTTTCAGTGCTCCAGTGATAACATGAATATCTTCCCATTTACTATCATTCAAGTCCAATTTCTCATCTGAAAAACAATAGGAATGGGACATTTAAAAAAATTACTTTAAAAGCCAATTCTGAATATTATGAATCTGGATACAGTAATAGGGAACATCATCTTACCATGATTGACTGCAAATCGTAGCTTCTGGATCACTGCAAGGTTGCCACTTACTCTGTATATCCCATCAACATCCAGACCTAGGAGACAATAATAATGTTTTTATGTCTAAAGTTTGTTCTTCTGAAGATGTTTGTATGCTTCAGAATTCTTATTCATTAGCATTAGACTAAAACCAAATGGGCAAATACTCTTTTCCTTTAAATGGCTTTTTATAGATGCTTGGCAGGGGATAGGGACAGAGATTCACTCTGAATTCTGTTTAATAAACAGCACTAATTCCACTGTTTTTATCATGTAGACTGTGGATTTGCTCAAGGAAATCATCTCATTAAACGTGAATTACTAGCAATTTAAGATAAACTTCTGCAAACACCCAGGAGTTCAAAAAAGCAAAGGAAGCCCACACATATTCTTGCACACTCTTTTATAAAGTAAATGCCTGTATTCAAAAACCTTCTTAAAAGTGTTTTTCAAGACCAGCCTGAGCAAGAGTGAGACCCTGTCTCTCTCCAAAATAAAAAAAAAGTGTTTGGAATATTAAATGCTTATAATAAATAAACTTAACATAAGCTAACAACTAAACTAATGGCTCTACAGAAACAATAGATAATTTGATGTCGTTATTTATTTTCTTTTGTATGTGGCACTGAATCATTTTAAATTCATACAGTTAAGCCTAAAAATTTCAGGTATTCATTAAATGATAATGGTGTATATATTTAACAAAGCACATTATGCAATGTGCTATTTATTTAACTTCAAATAAAGGCAAGTAGCGTGGTGTCTCTATTGTCATGTTAACAAAAAGACCCAATGAAACAAGAGATCTATAATAGAAGAAATTACAAATTAAATTTTTTTTTTTTTGAGACAGAGTCTCGCTCTCTTGCTCTAGGTAGAGTGCATCAATAGCTCACAGCAACCTCAAACTCCAGGGCTCAAAGGATCCTCCTGCCTCAGCCTCCCAAGTAGCTGGGACTACAGGCATGCGCCACAATGCCCCAGCATTTTTTTTTTTGAGACATCATAGCTCACTGCAACCTCAAACTCCTCGGCTCAAGTGATCTTCCTGTCTCAGCATCCTGAGTAGCCGGGACTAGAGGCATGCGCCACCACACCTGGCTAATTTTTTCTATTTTTAGTAGAGACGGGGGTCTCACTCTTGCTCAGGCTGGTCACGAACTTGTGAGCTCAAGTGATCCTCCTGCCTCAGGCTCCCACAGTGCTAGGATTACAGGTGTGAGCCACCGCACCAACCCCCAGCCTACATGTTTTATTTGTACAAAATTTTGGATGATATACAGATATAAGTTAATGTGATTATAGTCAATGTATTGTTAGCTTGTATAAAATTAGTATAAACATTATAGATGTTAAAATTAACCAAAAAGAAATTAGTTTGTCTTACTTTACAGAAAATGGCATATTAATAAAAGGATGTCTATTTAGACATTTATAGTTGATTTAACAGTTTTAAAATGTCATCTCGCTTTTACTATAACAAGGAACTTTCTCTTAGTAAGTAGATACAATATCCTCATACACTTTCAAATCATTTCTTAATAAACTCAGTTTCACAATTACTACCATCTTCATTTTAAGCAAATGGCAACTCCAAATGGCTTCAAAGAATACCATACACTTAATTAACCATGAGTACTGAACATTCAATAGCTCTCTGCAGAGGTCTTAATTTGAAACAGGTGTAAACATGTAAGATTTTTGCAAACAAAATGCTTTTCTTAACATCTTAAGACTGTAAGGAACTTCTGGTTGCATCACTCAAAATCACAAAAATTCTAGGCATTTTGATGACAAAATAGCGGGCTGGTTTGCTTAATGTTTGCTTAAAAGAAAAATCAAAATCATTCTCTTACCATGTTCTTCAACATGTTCGATACATAACTTCACAAACTTTGGCACTGTGCTATTCTCTCTCTGACACAGACTAGCAAGATTGGATCCAAATACCTGATCTGAAAAAGATTTATTTTAAAAAATGAACCACTTCGCTAAAATTTAATTCATGAAAAAGCTAAATAACCCATTCAGAGTATAACAGAAAACATCCAGTGTATACAGGCCTCATTTACCATGACCTGTGCCCTGTATGATCTGTACTCTGCCTACTCTTCGATTCCACTTTAAACAGTTCTCCTTCTTTTACTAAACTCCATGAACACCCCAACTCATTCTTGTCTGAGAAGCTTTGTGCTTTCTCTCCCTTTTACAGAAAGCAATTACCCCCCAAATTTGGCTCCTTCTCATCACTCCTGGTCTCAACTAAAATGTCACCAACTTATATAACTCCTGTGATTAAGATAAACCAATTCCAGTCACTGTCTATTTTATTACCACATTAGATTCTTAGTATTTGTCACTATTTGAAATTATCTTGCTTGTCTCTTCCTTGAGTGTAAGTTTCACAAGGGCAGGGACTGTGTAGCTCCTGAATGCCAATCGGTGTTCACACCACCTCGAGTCTCATGCCTAGCACTTAGTAGATATTTTTATAACTATTTAAACAAGCATATGCATGCCCATCATGTGCCAACATTTGATTTCGCAAAATGTATTTCAAAGGCTCTTCTATTAATCTTTTAACCCAACAGTTTTAAAATTCCACATTAGGGCTAAACATTCAGGAAAACAAACAAAATATCTGGAATGATGAATATGGCTATAAAGTGACAATAGTTTCTATTTCTCAATGAAAAGGCTTGGTGAACAAATTAACAGTAGTTGAATTCATTTATTTTTCAGGCTTTTTTTTTTTTAATTAAAAAAAGGCTCTAAACTCGTGTGAACTTGTATGCTTATCCTTAACTCTTAAGGTTACTAATTTGAATCACTTAATTAGCTAAACTCTTCCCAGAAGTCTTAAGTATCTTTTTAATAAAACTTAGTTGTGGATTTTAGCTTAGATGCTTTGCAAACAGATGTTCTAGTGATGGTCCCAAAATCAGAGACATAATATAAACATATTACCTTTACCTTTATTTGTGAATATCATTGTTTTTAGTCATGTATTGGAAGAGTTTACCTTTGAAATTAAATATGCTTTTAAGAACTAAAAGCACATATGAGTATAAATGATTTTAAAGAATATTTTCCTATTAAGAAAAAAATCTTGGCCGGGCGCGGTGGCTCAAGCCTGTAATCCTAGCTCTCTGGGAGGCCGAGGTGGGCGGATCCTTTGAGCTCAGGAGTTCGAGACCAGCCTGAGCAAGAGCGAGACCCCATCTCTACTATAAATACAAAGAAATTAATTGGCCAACTAATATATATAGAAAAAATTAGCCGGGCATGGTGGCACATGCCTGTAGTCCCAGCTACTTGGGAGGCTGAGGCAGCAGGATTGCTTGAGCCCAGGAGTTTGAGGTTGCTGTGAGCTAGGCTGACGCCACGGCACTCACTCTAGCCTGGGCAATAAAGTGAGACTCTGTCTCAAAAAAAAAAAAAAAAAGAAAAAAATCTTGCTAGTATATTATGGTGCTTATAAATGAAATACCAAATGTATAAATTAATTAGGAAAAAACACCTTATACTAATTTAATAATTACTTTAAATGAGAGCCAAAGGCAAACAATCAAGAATTATTCATTCATTTTTTTCTTTCTAATACTTTGTTAGTGATAGTTCATTCAAAATTTCTAATTTCTTCTGATCTTTATTTCTCAAAACTAAAACTCTTGTCACAAATTCTAAAACTCTGACACCCATCATATCCGTGTAGCTCCTCTGATACAGGGTTTCTAAAAATTTTGGTTTGTTATATCTGTTCAATGCTTTAGTTAAACTACACTTTACATGTGCATTAAAATATCAATTTTAATTATTTACATGTCTTTTAATCACTGTACTTGAAAACTTTATGAATAAAAAATAAGAACATTTTTACTATTTGAGAATTTTCTGGTATTTAATTTGAAACATCTTATTTCTGATTTTGGCCAATATTCATTATTATAAACATTACTTCTCCTACCAACCTTTAATATAACCTTTTTCACGAACAGCTTGCAAAGTGGGGCGTCGTGTAAGAAACTTCTTTAAGTTTTTCTTGGTTTTTTTCTGTTCCGAAGAATCTATGCTAGATACTTTCATTGCTTGAGACAAACAGACAGATATCAAGCATATCATAAAATAAAATTTTTTTGATACAAGTTTTTCCAGCTAGCATGCAAAACATATTAACCTCATATGTCAAAATTACAGTACAAATTCAGTTATTTTTAACTGTAATGTTGTTTATCATTAAGAATCGCACTAATACAGACCCAATGTAAAAGTTATTATATAAACCAAACAAAACATTTCATTTTTATTACTAAAAATAGACTGCAACTATACCTTATTTGGTATATGGGCCAAGACATCCCTAAGTTATAAAAACACATTCATTATTTCATAAATACTACTTATCTTTATTGACTATTAGTTTTAGATGGTAAAATGACTACCAAAAAATAAAAATCCATCACAAAGCAAATAAAAAAGTCTCTACCCTTAATGAACAAGTAGTCTGGAGATACATACGTACAGAGAGATATATATCCACCGTAACTACTGGTACTTTAAGCTAACTAAGTCTCATCATAATTATTTGTACTCTGAGCTAAGATTGGGATCACCTAGATAATGTTCTGCATTGCCTTTAGACCTTTCTTTTTTGGCTATAATATCAAAAATTCAAAAGATATATTGAAAATAACTATATTTGGGGAAAGTTGACAACACAAAGAATATATTAATAAAGAATAATCAAATTTTTATGTGTTGACATTGCTACATGGTGACAGTATCAATAATAGGCCTAAACTTCATTGGAATGCAGTAGAACAAAACCAGAACTGATCAGTTAATTTGAGAGCCTGAGAAAAAGTTCTCAGTTAAACATGTAGACTTGTTAAAATAGGTTGAACAAAGTACAAAGTCACAGCAAATGGTCTATTTAAACAACGTAACCCACAAGGGGCCAACATTAGAAAATGCTTTTCTTAAAATTGTTGGCTCTAGCTCTGCTCCTTTCTGTAAACATGACCTGGAGATATGAACGTACGCATCAGTGCACATGCACAGACATATCCTAGTCCACAGACAGCTGCCTCATGTCTAGTAGGAAATTATGGTAAATATCCATGACTTTTGACTTCCTAATGTTTACCATTCTGTGTAGAATCTTTGACAGTAGCTATATATTTTTAAATCAAAAAAGCTCAGCTTCCTAGAGGCCTCAAGAGAAGTGCACTTCATTTTTTTCTCTTGAAGTATCATAATACCTTAAAATTAATATGATGTCACAGGGATGCATCCCATGAGGTTGAAAAATGACAAGGAGGTAACAAGAGGAAATAATGAGATTGCAGTCACTTAATTAATCACATAACTTTTTTGTAACATTGGAGATTTCACTCAGCTTTTATATATTTATTTTAAATCTCTGAAAAGCTAAGAGAACAAGCTCACTTAAACAACTGGCAAAAAAAGAACTTACAACGAAGCTTTTTAGGCTCCTTCTGGTCCTTTTCTTTATCATGCTTTTCTATTCCTGGTGAATCTGGTATCTCCTCTTCAGCTGCTTCATTGGTTTCTACTGCCTAGTGGTTAGACATTTCCCAAACACATGTTACTCCTAATATTACTTTAGCTGTATCAGCATTCATTCTCACAATGACTGGTAACTGACTCTTCTGAATGATTTTAAGAAACCAATTTGTATCTTGTATGTTTGATTCACACATTTGATAAATCTTTTAAAATATCTTTTCCCCCCAGAAAGCATTATATTTGATTTCAAAAAGAAATTATTACGGAAAATTCACAGGATAATGAATTTACACTGATGATGGGGTGATCTTGCCTCATTTTCATCAACTGTATATTTGTGACACTAGTAAACAGTTAAAAGGTCTGGCTATAATCAATGGTGATAAAACATGGTACAGTTACATTCTGTGACAACAGTGTAAGACTCCTACTCATGGACGTGACAACAGTATTATACTATAACAGCATAAGACTTACACACCAGACTCATGGATGCTGGGAATTGAAAGAAATCCCAGAGCTCATCTATAGCCTAACCAAGGATACTTTTGCAAGTTAAAAAATTGAACTGAGTTCTCGAAGATAAAAACTTTGTTTTGTTTTACACATTGAGTCTTTATTTCACCCGGAATTTATTTTTGTATATGATGTTAAGAAGGGTTCCAGTTTCTCCTTGGATTTCCAGCTATACCAGCATCATTTACTGAAAAGCTCATTGTTCCTCTACTGTTCTATATCTGGCATAAATTATCCATAGGTATTTGGGTCTGTTTCTTGGTTTATTTATTCTGTCACACAAGTCTGTATGTCTATTCTTACATGGATACCACACTGTATTAATTAACACAGCTTTATAAAGTGTTGACATATGACAGAGTAAGTCCTTTCACTTTCTTCTTCAAAAGTGTCTTAGGTATTCTTAGCCCTTTGCATTTCTATATGAATTTCAGACTACGTCTGTCAATTCCCACCAGAAAAACCACTGGGATGTTAAATGAGATTCAAAAATCTCAAATCTATCAATTTATAAATCATTTGGAAGAAATGTATGTCTTATATTATTGAATCTATTAATTCATTATACTTCTCATTTAATTAGGTTTTCTTCAATGTCTCTCAATAAAGTTTTGTAATTTTCCCTGCAGAGGTCTTCACATCTCCTGCTACATATAGCCCTCAGTATCTTTTGACAATTTGGAAACAGCATATATTTTAAAAATTCATAGCCAATAATATGATCCTGTCTCTTCATGTGGCTTATTCCCTGATCCTGCAGACCTCAATTAAAAAGCCAAACAAAAGACCACTTTCTTTGCAAGGCCTTCCCTGACGACTACATTAGGTTAGCCCCTATGTAATCTGTATTTTTATGTATACTGTACACTCCCAGTATCACAACACTCATCACATTTCATTAACTGTTCAGTTATCTGTCTTCAGTAATCTTCTGTCTTGGACTATAACCTCCACATAGAGAGGTGCAGTATCTGACTGCAAGCTGCTATGTCCACAGTGCACAAGGCACTTACATATTAGTATTTGTTAAATGAATGCATGCATACTTGCTTTCAAGAGATAGTGAACAGGCTGGGCACGGTGGCTTACGCCTGTAATCCTAGTATTCTGGGAGGCCAAGGCAAGAGGATCACTCAAGGTCACGAGTTCGAGACCAGCCTGAGCAAGAGCGAGGCCCCATCTCTACTAAAACTAGAAGAAATTAATTGGACAACTAAAAATATATAGAAAAAATTAGCTGGGCATGGTGGCGCATGCCTGTAGTCCCAGCTACTTGGGAGGCTGAGGCAGAAGGATTGCTTGAGCCCAGGAGTTTGAGGTTGCTGTGAGCTACGCTGACGCCACGGCATTCACTCTAGCCTGGGCAACAAGGTGAGACTCTGTCTCCAAAAAAAAAAAAAAAAGGAAGCCAAGCCCCTAGCTGCTTACTGTTGTTCTTTCTAACATAGCTACAGAATATAAATTTGAGATCCTTTACAGTGGTTGTTATATAAGAAATTTACCAGAAATAGTGGTACTGAATACCTTTGGGACAGGGGTAAGGTGGGAGAAAAACAAGAGAAATGTCACTAGAAAAGTACTAATGAAGGGACTACAGCTTCACTCATTCCACAATTTTGCACAGGGCCTCTTCCGCCAAACAGTGCTATTTCCAATGCATTCAGTCACTGAACAAATACTATGTACTAGGCACTGCTGCCCCTTCATTTTGAAGTCTTTCTTTCTGCCCCATGCCTGATGTAAACATTATTTCAATAGACTGGCAGCAAACACTACGTAGCTGAGAATATAAAAACCATTCGACACACTCTGGGGATTTCTAAATTGATCACCATCTTTCCCATCTCTGTTAAAAAATATACATATAAAGTGTCTTTTCACATAGAAATTGGAATCTGGATATGTGAAAAACAAAACCAAACAAACAAAACAGCTCTGATGTACAAATTTTCCCTAAGTCAAATACATACCTGATTACTGATAGTACTACTAAGAACTTTAAACCAGTCGTTAATAACAGTGTCATTGTCAGACTGAATTAGTAGTTCTGTTCCTTGACGAGTTTTCAGCTTCAGAGAAAGGGGGAAGAAAAAGAGTATAGTTTGTCCTTGCAACAAAATAAATGAATACATTTAATTCAGAGTTTATAAAACCACCAGTAGAGTAGGTGCCACACATGATAAGAGATGAAACTAAAGTACTACACAGCTATGAAAAACCTTTACTTTAGTATAAAACAATACTAGTTAGTTTATAAAACATGAAGTTGTTTCTCATAACAAATTCTCAATAAAAATCTAATAATTTAAGATCCCAAATTCCATCATACAAATGCCATGAAACTTGCTGAAACTAGTATAGTTTATCATTTAAAAATCAGTTCAAGTATCAAAGCTGCACGTTTGAAATTAGAATTGAAACAATGCCTTTGTAAATAAAATCTATATTTTTACATAGCCCAAGAAATTTGTTTCTGTCTCTCTGGTTAAAAAATAAATATAGAAAAAAGAGTACATAAAGGGTTAGACTTTCAATATTTCCTACTTGGTAGGTAAATATAATGGATTAGTATAAAGAAAGACACAGACAAATGTCACATCCCTTTCAGGCATAAGTATTACTAAATTAAGTGTTAAATCATCAACTGAAGAATACTCTGTATTATTCTATATGAAGGGAATATTAAGGTACAGTGTCTTTGGTTCAAAGTTTCTTACACTTGGTTTAGGAAGAATTTTGAGGCAGCTGTGGAAAGCATTTCTCCCATTTTCTAATAACTGATTTTTTTCCCTGGAGGAACATATGGCAATGTTTCCCAAACAACACTCTGAGAGACATATTCCTCAAACATAGTTCCCCCAACAAAGTTTTAAAAAGGTATTTCTGGGCCGGGTGCGGTGGCTCACATCTGTAATCCTAGCACTCTGGGAGGCCGAGATGGGTGGATTGCTCGAGGTTAGGAGTTTGAAACCAGCCTGAGCAAGAGCGAGAACCCATCTCTACTTTAAATAGAAAGAAATTAATTGGCCAAGTAATATATCTAGAAAAAAAAAATTAGCCGGGCATGGTGGCACATGCCTGTAGTCCCAGCTACTTGGGAGGCTGAGGCAGCAGGATTGCTTGAGCCCAGGAGTTTGAGGTTGCTGTGAGCTAGGCTGACGCCACGGCACTCACTCTAGCCTGGGCAACAAAGTGAGACTCTGTCTCAAAAAACAAAAAAATAAAAAATAAAATAAAAAAAATAAAAAGGTATTCCTCAAAAAAATAAATTTAAAAAAAGTATATTACTTTTTTATTGGACATTAATTTGGAAAATACTGGATTGAAGAAAATGTAATGGAGATTCTCTCCTTCAAGACTTCTCAGGCTTTTGATATTCTAGGGAACACTGTGATTTTCTAAGATCGAAATAAAATACATACTGCACCCCAAATTTATTTTACCATGGAACCATTTTCATTCTGAACACCTACTGAAACTGGCTAATTCAGAAAACAGTGACTTCCTTTCATGATCTTTCTAAAGTTGGTCAAACCAGTCAACTGACTCTGAACGTTCACTGTACATGAGATGCTCTCCTCTATTAGAGGTTCTTATTGAAAGGAAAAACACACACACACTGCAACCCTCTGGCGGTGAGAATCATTTGCAAATGGTGATAATCCAGGTACACTGAAATAAATGCCATCCCCAAATTATAATAAAGAAGTGGCCTCGTTGCTATGGTGATGTTTGCCATGGGTCTTCGAAGAGTAACATTTGGCAAGCAGAGACAGGCACAGGTCAGTACTTGAGGCAGAAGGATAAAGAGTAACATTCAGACAAGCAGGAGAACCTGGGCTCTGCCTGGAAAACAGCAATTAAGCCAGTGTACCTAGACAATAAGGCAGGAGAGACTGGAGACGTGAGGCTGCAATGGGAGGTTGGGATCTGGAAGACTGTTTACAAACACACACCAAAAATTCCTCGGATCTCTGTACACACACCCTTCTGCAATGGGACTTTGTTGCTCCTCCATCAATAGGTGGACTCTTTCCCCACAACCCTGAATACCTCCTGGCTAGCCTCTGAACTGTGTTAACCAACAGAATACACTGAAAGTAATGTGTGACTTCCAAGTCCAGGCCCTGAGAAGCCCTGTAGCTTCCACTTTCACCCTCTTGGAATCCTGACACTGCTATGAAGAAGCCTGAGGCAGCCTCCTTGAGAACAAGAGAGCTTGTGAAGGAGGAGGCCGAGCAACAACTGGCACCAACGCCAGACACGTGAATGAGGTCCTCTTAGACCATCCAGCTCTAATCGAGCCACTGGACCACTGAGCAAACAAGATGGCTCTTTTGTTAAGGCACTAAGTTTTGAGGTAGTTTGTTATATAGCAATAAATAACTGATACAGGATAATATGTTACTGTGGAGGGGTTTAAAGGACAAAATGAAAAAGTTTTAACTTTTTTTAAAAGATTTAATTTTTTTAGACCAGTTTTAGGTTCCAGCAAAACTTAGGAGGTACAGAGGTATCAGTATCCCTGCCTCATATATGCATAGCCTCCCCCATTATCAATACTCCCTGAATTTATATTTTAATATCAGATTTGGTAAGCAAAGGGAACCACATCCTTTTTATTGCTGCTAGAAAAAGGCAAGATTTGTGAAGCAAAGGCTTATAATATGTAGTCTGAGTTCCAATAATTTATGCAAACATAGCTGGTTTTATATTGCAGATTTTTCTTCTTAAATTATGATACAATCTGACTTAATCACCAACTTGCCTTAACTAGTTACAGTGAAAGACTATTGCCAAAAATAACTCAAAAACAGAAGTACAATTACTACAGTTAAGTATGTGAACTATATTAGGAAAAAATTATTACCTCAAGTACATTCTTTTTGCTGGATTTCTCCTTCGAAGCCATCTCAATCGTCGCCCCCTTGAGGTCCACTGTGAACTCTGGTTTGGACTGATTACTCCCAAACTTCATTTTGAAAAAAGGGAAACACATTTACGTGATATTCATGTACATGTGTTTGTACACAGAGAATTAAGACCGATCTTATATTATCAACAATAAATCAAATAGACGATTATCTTAAACTCCTCTTTCTCTATTGTAAAATAACAATTTGTACTTTAAAATTAAAAAATGTCTAGAAGATATGAATAGATAGTTCATAGAAAAGGAAATAAAATGGCTCAACTTCCATAATATATATAAAAGCTTTTTTTACCCATCAGAGTGGGGGGCAAAAAAAACAAATTCAAAATCATGTTGGTAAGGCTGCTATAGACTAACAGGCCCTCATGCAAGTGGTATGTAAATTGGAACAACTCCTAGAAAGGGAAAATTGGTAATACTATATTTGTAAATTTACAAACATATGTATATTTTGTCTTATCAGTTCTATTTCTTAGAATTTATCCTAGACTGCCTATGACTATGTAAAATGATATGTTCAAAAAATCAAGGCAATATTCTTATATATGTATATAAAACATCAGGTAGATATCAAGTTCACTTTCTATATAATTAATAAACTCTCTAAATCTGATTTTGTGCTTTCAGAAGTTATTTCCTTATTGACTAGTTATGTTGCCAACAACTAACAATGACTTGTGAAAACTGAAAACTCTAAGCCCCATGTTCTTTTATTCAGCCTTTGTTAGAAATTATACCTAGAGCCAGATGCCACAAGCCTCAGCCACCTAAAAAGGAACTACGGAAAGAATGGGAAGACAACTGACACGGAGGGACTGAGAAGAAAACAGCTAGCTATTATATTTTGTTAACTAGATAAGGAAAAGATCAGCAAATAGAAAACTTATGTTTAATATATACTTACTCTATATCTTGCCATCATTAACTTAAATTTGTTTAGTCTGTTAACTAAGGATATAAAATACTATTCCTATGATATTAAAAAGTTTGGAGGTTTTAAATCTAAGGGCTGCTAAATTATAATCTAAAGATCATGAAGATTTGTTACAAATATTTCCTATATTTGATATAGGAAATTTTGTTTGCTAAAATATTTTCAAGTCAAATTATTCTTGTCATTAGAAATGGATCTTACCCACTAAGCTTGTGATGACTTACTCACTATTTGTAATATCCGAAACTCTACTCAGCAGCTTCACATTTAAGAAAGAGTTTGCCTTAACTTGTTCCCTTTTAGGTCATCTTTTAAGCTAGCAGTGTGAACTTTAATAATATAACAAAACCAAATAAAACTTAGGAGTTATATGGAATTTATTAGTGAAATCAAAGCAAAATTTGGGATATCATATGGAATTTATTAGTAGAATCATAATAAAAATGACAATAAAATTTTAACTGTATTCTACAAAGGCTTTGCCTTCTTAAGTACCTGTTGTCATTCAAAAGACAAATTAACTGTAAAGCTACATGATGGGCATAGATAACTTCCTGAGTAGAAATGGTATATCTCAAAAATTATAAAACCTGAATGTACCTTTTTAAAAAAATGACAAAAATCAATTTAATTCATTGTCATTATATGTTGTGTATATGGTTATCTATAAGCAGAGATACAAATAACCAACCAAATAAGATATAACAACTAAATACAATGATATGACATAGAATGCCAAAAAAAAAAAGCAATCAATATAGGTGGCAAAATTTTGTTCTTTATTCTTTTCCAAAATCTATCCCCACTTTACTGTAATCACCTCCCCACCAATGTATTCATGGCACAGAAAACAAAATTATTGTGGCAAGGGACATTCAACAAGAACACATACAGTGACAGCTGAAACAGGGTCAGACTTTACATGTGCAACAGCAGGCCGACGACGGATAGAGTTTTTCCAAGAAGAAAGCAGCGAAAGCAAGAGCCCAGAGACTGAGCCCTGTTGGCAGAAGGACTTGATGGAAAAGGGAAGAAAATGATGATGTCATAACAGCGCATAATGGCAAAATGACACATACGAGAAAAGCATAATGGAACCAGACAGGACAAAAATACAATTCTACACACAGACACACAACACTAGCAAGGCTAAACTCACAAATATTTTTGCAAAGGCCCTAGAATTCAGAATACTTTCTGACTCTATTATTACATAAATTCATGTTTTATTTTTAAGATGAACGCTTTGTGGAATTTATCTTAAACAGACTAGTCTTAGTCTATATTCCCAAGACTTGTAATTGAGAGGAGTCGCATCTGGCTCTCAGAAATCCCTGGGCTTCCCCCTGGGCAATGTCATCTGGTATCACTTTCCAAATTATCACTCGGGAGTAGACTTACCATATAGCTTGCCTCGCCCATCCTCTAGGACAGTGGCTCTTCTGCTAGGACAGAGGCAATTTTGTCCTCCAGGGGACATTTGGTAGTGTCTGGAGACATTTTTAGTTGTCACAACTAGAGGAAGGGTGTCAGCCACCTGCTAAAAACCCTACCATGTATAAGATAGCCCCCACAACAAATAATTATCTGGCCCCAGAAAGTGACTATTTTTTGAAATTTGAAAGCATGCAGAAATGAATGTTTGAATAACTACCAATATTTGTGGGGTGATTTTTAAAGGAATATGATGAATTATAACTAAGAGCGAGCACAACCTGTCATGTCACGTTGTGACTGTCCACGTGTCAGTCTTCCCCACCACAACGCAAGCCTTAAAAGACAGGGACCATGCCATTTATTTCTAACCCCCCAAGCTTAACACAATGCCCACAACATAGCAGGCTTTTATGTCTGTTGAACAAACAAACATATATACACACATTTCTGAGGTGAAATGAGGTGTGAGAAAACAACTCTAAGTTTATGTTACTGATAAAACAATCCAGTGGATAACTAGTATTTTCTAGGATACAACTAAAAGGTATCTATCCTAAAAGAGAAGGAAAGGCTCACTAGACTTTTGATGATAAAGCATGTATGTAAAATTTATCTCATAAAGTAGAATTGCATGCAGCATATATGCATTTCAAAATGAAAATATCCATTCTCTGCAAACAAATAAATACAAGCATGAATAATTAAAACATATAGAACTTCGAATACTGTGGATGATTTGTGATTTTCCTCAACATTCTATCAAATGAGTATATGCCCTGGAATGACTGTAAGATTCAAACCTACTATTTCTTAAGTAGATCTCTTAGGTTTTTGCACTAAGTGTGCATCTAATTTTTAAAGAAATATATATACTTCTCCGATAATGTGGCCCCTAACATAAACCACCCAAATTTAACGGAAGGAAAACCTATCCCTTCCAACAGCAAAGGAAAAAATTGGCTCTGTTAGAGATCAACTTCAATATAGCATCTTCCTAAGGAATACTCAAGAGCAGTTTTCATTGTAAGTGCTTTTCAGTTATTTGGCTTGTATTTTAGCCTTAGAATCTCATCCTCAGTTAAGATATAATTCCACAGTATAGACAGGATACATTTAACCTACACTAGATCTAATTGGTGACTGAGCAGAGAAACAAAGCTAGAATTCTTCCAAATCCTTCTGAACAAACCTAATGCCAGAGTTAAGAAGCATCTTGTGTATTTCATCAAATTTGACACTTATGAATAATGTCTATGCCAAAATACATTATACACACTCACTTATTTAAAGTACACATTTTTTATTTAAATAATCTTACTTGCTTTTACTTAGGACACTTAAATTAGTTTTCACTCCCTTAAAATGTAGGAAGGGAAAAAGCAAGGCAGTCTGAGGCTTTAAAATTGTATAACCAACCATTTTACCATACCCTAAATCTGTTTAATCTTTTTCTTTTTTTTTTTTTTTTTTGAGACAAAGTCTTGCTCTGTCACCCAAGTTGGAGTGCTATGGTGTGATCAGAGGTCACTGCAGCCTCAAACTCCTGGGAGCATGCAATCTGCCTGCCTCAGCCTGCCAAGTAGCTGGTATTACAGGGGTGTACCATCACAACAAGCCAATTTTTTTCACTTTGTTTTTGGAGACAAGGTCTCACTACATTGCCCAGTCTGTTCTTAAACTCCTGGCTTCAGGCAACCCTCCCACCTCAGCCTCCCAAAGTGCTGGGATTACAGACATGAGCCACCTCGCTCAGCCTGTTTAGTTTTTACTGAGACTACAAAACACAGTGTGGCTGTGTTTTATTAATTATGCCTACCTGAGATAATTATTATATTATTAATAAAATGTCATTTAAAGGCAAAAACTCAAATAGTGAATCCCTAAAATAAAAAATTCATTAACGATTCAACAATTTCACAGTTGGCTCACTCAGTGAATTTTAAATTATGTTTCCTCTGTTGCCAGATGGGAACACAGTAACACAATTGTAGCTGACAGAAATAACACACATCCTTTGTCAGTATTAGTTGTTTTGTTGTTGTTGTTTTTTCCTGTTGGAATATATATATATTTTTTTTCTTCCTTTTATTTCATCATATTATGGGGGTACAAATATTGTTAGGGTTACCAATATTGCCCCTGCCCCTCTCCCTCCCCCAGATGTGCCAGAGATTCAAGCGTGTCCAATCCCCCAGTGGTGTGCACCCACACACTATGTAAGTACACACCCTTCTCCTCCTCCTCCCCTTCCAGCCTCCCACTACCCGACAAAAAGGTTTTTTCTTTTTTGTTTGTTTGGGGTTTTTTTTTTGACATTTTGGTTACATTATCTTTGCCTCTCCCTAAGAAGGATTAGAGTTATGCCCTTCCTCTCCAAAATGCTCACCACATCCGTAAGGTTGGGTCTCCCCAACCCCGAATCCCTGGTGTTAACTACCGCCATTTGAGAACCATAGTTTTAATCAGTCAGTACCAATTTAATGGCAAGTAGACGTGGGGCCCATTTTCCATGTCTTGTGTAGCCTCACTTTGGATAATAGGCTAAAGCTTAATCCAAGATAGCATAAACAGTGCTAGCTCACTGTCATTTCTTAGAATTGAGTAATATTCCATTGTGAGCGTATACCACATTTTAATTATCCACTCATGAATTGATGGGCACTTGGGTTGTTTCCATGACCGTGCAATACTGAATTATGCTACCATAAACATTCGGGTGTAGATGTCTTTATAACAGAATGTCTTATGCTCTTTTGGGTAGATGCCCAACAATGCTATTGCTGGGTCAAATGGTATTTCTATTACTAGCTGTTTGAGGTATCTCCAAATTCTTTTCCACAAAGGTTGCACTAATATGCAGTCCTACCAGCAGTGTAAGAGTGTTCCTGTCTCTCTGCATCCTTGCCAACATTTGTTGTTTGGGGATTTCTTGATATAGGCCATTCTTACGGGGGTTAGGTGGTATTTCATTGTGGTTTTGATTTGCATTTCTCTGATGATTAGAGATGTTGAGCATTTTTTTTATATGTTTGCAGACCATTATTCTGTCTTCTTTGGAGAAGTTTCTGTTAATTTCAGTCGCCCATTTCTTGATGGGATTGTTTGATTTTTTCTTGTTAATTAAGTTCCAGATAGATTCTTGTTATTAGACCTTTATCAGCGGTGTAGAGAGCAAATATTTTTCTCCCACTCTGTGGGTTGTCTATTTGCTCTACTGATGGTTTCCTTGGCTGTGCAGAAACTCTTTAATTTGATCAGGTCCCATTTGTTTATTTTTGATGCTGCAGTGATTGCCTTGGGGGTCTTCCTCAAAAATTCTTTGCCTAGGCCAATGTCTGATAGGGTTTTCCCAACATCTTCATCTAGGATTCTTAAGGTTTCATGCCTTAAGTTTAAGTCTGTTATCCATCTTGAGTGAATTTTTGTGAGAGGTGAGAGGTAGGGATCCTGATTTGCTCTTCTGCATGTAGCTAACCAGTTTTCCCAGCACCATTTGTTGAAGAGAGATTATTTTCCCCATTGTATATTTTATCAGCTTTATCAAAGATTAGATTGCCGTACACTAATGGTTTCATCTCTGGTATCTCAGATCTATTCCAGATATCCATGCTTCTGTTTTTGTGCCAGTACCAGGCTAATTTAACTATTATTGCTTTATAGTACACCTTGAAGTTAGGAAGACTGATGCCTCCCAGTATGTTCTTTTATTTAAGATTGCTTTGGCTATACGAGGTTTTTTCTGGTTCCATATGAAGTGAAGAATTATTTTTTCTAGATCTGTAAAGAATGCTGATGGTATTTTGATGGGGATTGCATTGATTCTGTAGATCACTTTAAGTAATATTGACATTTTAACTATATTGATTCTACCAATCCATATACAAGGTAGATTTTTCCATCTGTTTAAATCTTCTGCAATTTCTTTTTTTAGTGGTTTGTAGTTCTCCTTGTATAAATCTTTCGTATCTTTCGTTAAGTATACTCCTAGATATTTAATTTTCTTTGGGGCTATAGTAAAGGGTATTGAGTTTTTGTTTTGAGTTTCTGCTTGATGGTTCTTGGCATATATGAATGCCTCTGATTTGTGTATATTGATTTTATAACCTGAAACTTTACCAAATTCAGTTATCAAGTCTAGGAGTCTCCTGGAAGAGTCCATGGGGGTTTCTAGGTATAATATCATATCATTGGCAAAGAGCGAGAGTTTGATTTCATTTGCCACCACTTGAATACCCTTAATACCCCTCCCCTACCTGATTGCTATCACTAGGACTTCAAGCACTATGTTAAATAGGAGAGGAGATAGTGAGCATCCTTGTCTAGTTCCAGATTGAAGGAGAAAGATTTCAATTTTTCCCCATTTAGAATGATATTAGCAGTGGGTTTGTCATAGATGGATTTGATAAATTTAAGGTATGAGGCATCTATGCCTATTTTGTTAAGAGTTTTTATCATAAAGGTGTGTTGGACTTTGTCAAATGCTTTTTCTGCATCTATTGACAGAATCCATATGGTCTTTGTTCTTGATTTTATTTATGAAGTAAACTGTATTTATAGACTTGTGTATGTTGAACCATCCTTGCATCTCTGGAATAAAGCCCATCTGGTCATGGTGAATTTTTTTTTTTTTTTTTTGATGTGCTGCTGAATCCTATTCGCTAAAATTTTATTTAGGATTTTTGCATCTGTATTCATGAGGGATATTGGTCTGTAATTTTCTTTTTCTTGTTGTGTCCTTTCCTGGCTTTGGTATCAAGGTGATATTGGCTTCGTAGAATGAGTTAGGAAGGATACCATCCTTCTCAATGGTGTGGAATAGTTTCTGTAGTATAGGTATGAGTTCATCTTTGTATGTTTGGTAGAACTCTGAAGTGTAGCCATCTACCCCGGGACTTTTCCATTTGAGAAGGTTTTTAATTATTGCTTCAATTTCTGAGCTTGAGACTGGTCTGTTCAGGAATTCTGTTCCCTCCTGGGTGAACTTAGGGAGGTTGTATGAATCCAGGAATTTGTCCATTTCGTCTTCGTTCTGTAGTTTTTAGGAATATAGTTTTTTATAATAGTCAAATATAATGTTTTGTATTTCTTTGGTATCTGTTGTGATCTCTCTTTTTCATTTCTTATTGAGTTTATTAGAGTCCTTTCCCTTTGGGTCTTTGTCAATCTAGCAAGAGGGCCATTGATTTTGTTTATCTTTTCAAAAAACCAGCTTCTGGTTTTCTTGATCTTTAGTATAGTTCTCTTGTTCTCCATTTCATTCAGTTCTGCTTTGATCTTTGTTATTTCTTCTCTTCTATTAGGATTGGAAATTATTTGTTCTTCTTTTTCCAACTCCTTGAGCTTATTAATTAGGTTGTCAGTATCTAAGCTTTCTGTTTTTTTGGATGTGAGCATTAATTGCTATTAGTTTCACTCTCAGGTAAGCTATAGCTGTATCCCACAGGTTTTGGTAACAAGTATCACCGTTATCATTTTGTTCAAAGAAATTCTTGATTTCCCTCTGAATTTCCTCCTTTACCCAATAATTTTTAAATAATAGATTGTTTAGTTTCCATGAGTTTGTGAGGGGTTGAGTGTTTATAGGAATTGAACTGTAATTTTATACCGTTATGGTCAGAAAAGATACAAGGTATAATTTCTATTTTCTTGAATTTTTTGAGATCTGATTTGCAGCCTAGGATGTGATCAATTTTGGAGTAGGATCCATGGGCTGCTGAGAAGAATGTAAATTCAAGTTTATTTGGACGGAATGCTCTATAGAGATCTGTCAGACCTTTTTCATCAAGGGCTTTGTTCAGGTCCATTATTTCCTTGCTTATTTTCTGTTTGGAGGATCTATCCAGATCATTCAATGGAGAGTTGAAGTCCCCTGCTACTATGGTAGTGTTGTGTAACAAGGTGTTTAGATTAGACGAGGTTTGCTTTAAGTAATTGGGTGCTCCTGTATTGGGTGCATAGATATAAAGAATTGTTAAATCTTCTTGTTAGATCTTCCCTTTCACCATTATACAATGGCCATCTTTATCCTTTTTTACTTTTGCTATTTTAAAGCTTATATTATCGGCAAATAGTATAGCTACTCCAGCTTTCTTTTACTCCCATTTAACTGGATGATAGTTTTCCATCCCTTGACCTTCAGCCAGCAGGCATCTTTGTGGGTTAGATGTGTTTCCTGTAGACAGCAGATGCTAGGCTTGTGAATTTGTATCCATTCTGCCAGTCTATGTCTCTTCAGAGGACAGTTTAAGCCATTTACATTTATTGAAAGAATTGAAATCGGAAGAAGATTACCATTCATATTGTTAGGTGGAGACTTCTTGCTTTGTTTTACTCCTTGAGCCATCATTTAGTTCAAGATCTAAACTTCAATTCCTTGACGATTTTACTTTGAGGAGTGTCTACTGCCCTGTTCGGTTAGAAATGTGGGTCTGAGAACTTCCTGTAGAGATGGCCTGGTCTTTGCAAATTCCTTCAGTGATTGTTTGTCTGAAAAGGACTTTATTTCTACCTCATAGATGAAACTTAATTTTGCCGGATAAAGAATTCTAAGTTGCACTTTGTTCTGTTTTAGAAGACTAAGGATAGGCACCCAATCCCTCCTGGCTTGTAAGGTTTCAGATGAGAAGTCTGCTGTTAGTCTGATAGGCTGGCCTTTATAGGTCATTTGCTGCTTTCGTCTCGTTGCACGGAGAATTGTTTCTTTCACGTTTACTTTGGTCAGGCTAAAATCCACATGGCAAGGTGATTGCCTTTTCACATTGAGTCTCCTAGGAGTTCTGTGTGCTTCTTGTATTTGGATATCAAGATTTCTGGACAGGCCTGGCATATTTTCCTCCAGTATTCCGTGAAATAAGTTTTCCAGCCCTTGTGAATGTTCTTCTTCCCCTTCCGAAATCCCAATCAATCTGATATTCGGTTTTTAACATAATCCCACACTTCCTGTAAACTTTGGTCTTGTCTCTTGTTTTTGTGTTCCCTTTCTTCCTCTGATTTGTTTGGAGCATAGGCATAATCTCCAAGTTCTGAGATTCTTTCTTCTGCATGGTCCATCCTGTTCTTTAGGCTTTCCACTGAATTATGGAGATCCTTGATAGTTTCCTTCATTGCCAGAATTTCTGTTGGGTTTTTCTTGATAGTCTCAATTTCTTTGGAGAATCTTTCATTCATTTCCTGTATTGTTTTTGTGGTTTCTCTATGTTGTGATTCTATTTTGTCTTCAATTCCATTTAGTTTTGTAGCAATCCATATTCGGAAATCTTCCTCTGTCAGTTTACTCATATCATGTAAGTTGGTGTCAGATGATGGAGAATGAGTATTTTGCTTTGGAGGCGACTTTTCTCTCTGCTCCTTCATGTTTCCTGTAAACTTTCACTGGCTCTTTCTCATCTGGATGCTTTATTGAGGATCGGAGGTGCAGGGATTGGATTATGAGCTAAAATCTGGAATTCCGGAGGGACGATCCTTGGCAGATCTGGGGATATGTGCTGTGGACCTCTACTGCCTTAGATGAGTCTGAGCCTGTTGGATTATCTTTGACCTATTGGCTTCACCAACTTTTACTAGAGATTAGTGAGATTGGAACCCTTGCTTAGACTCCCCGAAATTAAATCCCTCTTGTGAGCGTGATTCCCCTATCAACTACCCATATGAAGAGAGAGGCACTCTGATGAGCTATGAGGTTATTCTTTTTGTTGCTTGTGGTTTGAGAGGGGAGGTCGGTTATCAAGCTTTTCCAATACCTATGTAATGAGCTCTAAATCCTTAAATGTGGTAAACAGGACTCTCAGCCTTTGGTGAGTGCCGTGCCTCTCCCAGGGGATCCTTGGGCCCTGTTACCTATTTAGTTGGGGAGAGATAAGCAATAGGTATCAGCAAGCTTAAGAGATTATACTTCAAAGGATGCTTGATCTGTGGCTAGAGAGGAGCTGCTAAAAAGTTATTCAGAGGTCATTTGCTGCATATGTGTAGCAGCTCCTGGTGGAAAGTGTCTTTTGGTGCAATTGTTAGGGATTCTTATTGAGATTCTCCTTCTCAGAACACAAGTCTACAATTTGGCAACTGCCTGGATACCAAGGATAAGTCCTTGTATTCTGCTTTTAATAGATGATCCAAACCAACTCGCTGTAGTAGGGCATCAACTCTTTTTACTCCATCCCTCCAAGGATGGAGTTTATCTGGATGGTGTGAAGTAAAAGGCTCAGGGCTATTGAAGAGATCCTGCCCAGGGATGCTGAGGGACACAGAACAGAGAGCAACCTGCCTGGCAACTCTGCTCCTGCATATGAAGGGTCAGGCCCTACCCTATGGAATACCAGTGGCCTGGTCACAGACAAGGACTTTCTACAACCCTGGAGGGCCTTAGCCCTAAAAGCGGACTCCCTCACTACTGTGTGTTTCCGGGGCTGAAGACCCTGCCTTCCAGGTCGCCTCTAGGATATGGGTTCATGTCTCAGCTTGGGTATCGGTCTAGAGAGGCTGTTACTAAACCCTTTCAGGGGAGGGGTCTGGGCCTTTGGCGAAAAACAGGCCCGCAATGGATACTAAGCAATAGGAGATAGAAGTCCAGCCTCTGGTTTCAGCTTGAATAATAGTTTGTTTCACTACTCCACCCGGGGGTGGAGTCTGTAGTTTTGGAGAGAAGCACCTAGCTCAAAACCCCAGAACGTGCTGGGGGTACAGTTGTCCCACGTGAGAGTTGGAAGACTGCTCTCTTTCCTATTTCCACCCTGTTAGGGCGGGTTCTATTCATTAGGAGCAAAGCAGAGGCAGTTGGGTGAGATGGGGAAGTGCCTGACGGTGGACACCACCTGGGTAGCAATCTCTCTCTCTCTTCCCCCCCTCCCAGGTGGGACTTGAGACATGGGATCTGCCAGGAGGCTTCACCAAGGAGCGAGCTCCTTCCCTCTTCCACTCCCTCACCAGTGGGGCTTGAGCTGCCGGGGACCACTGAGAATCTCCACTGAGGGGTGAAAACTATCCCTTTTCCATGTGTCACCAGTGGAGCTTTAGCTGCTGCAGACCCCTGGGGAGGATCCATGGAGGATGCGCTCACCCCCCCTTCTGTCCCTTCACTGGCAGAGCTCAAGTGGCTGGGGTCCACAGACAAGGTCCGCCGAGGGGTGAAAACTTTTTGCATGTCCCTGGCGGCAGCACGTGGGCCGCTGGAGACCCCTGGGGAGGGTCCGCGGAGGATGGCACTCACTCCCCTCTTCCGCTCCCTCCCTCACAGCGCTTGGGCCGCCAAGTCCACCGGACAACTCAGTCAAAGGAGCAATCTGTCTCGCTTTTCTGTCCCTTCACAAGCGAGGCATAAGCCGCTTGTGTTTATAGATCTCCCAGCAAAGGCGACCTTGCACAGTGCCCTGGAGATTTCAAATTACTTTCCACTCCTGCCTCCTCTGCAACCTGCCTGCCCGTCCGTGTTACCTCTTCACGCTGTCTTCAGGCACTTCCCTGCTTGCGTGGGCGTGGAGGTCGGTGAAAGAGAAGTTGTCCCCCTGTGGGATGGATCACACAGCCCCGTTTGGCTGGCCACTGCGCGCGGCCACCTTGCACTCCAATCCCCGCTGCACCACTCGGATTCTTGGAACTTCACAGCAAATCCATTGAGTCACTTTCCTCCTTTTCCCGGCACTGCTGCCTCTCGAAGCTTCCCTGCAATTCCGTGAAGCCGGTCCTGTGGGAGAACTACCCACTCGAGTGATTCAGACCGCCTTCTTCACCTCCCACTCCAAGAGCAGAGAGCCAGGAGGTCATCCCTAATCCGCCATTTTTTGGTCAGTATTAGTTTTACTCATGAGTTCCAAATTATGTAAGATCTTCTAGAGAGAAAACTGTAAATAAAATTCAACCATCCTATACTAATGACTATGTGCTGGGGGCATTCGTTCAGCCTCTTTAAATGTAAGAGCAATTCTCATTTTCTTTAAGGCGCATACACACCTGCCTGTCTACACGGCGCCTTGATTACCCCACTGTTCTGTCTACTTGCTGTATCTGTACATCCCACAACCTTCAGTCTTTAAGTACCAGTAATTATCACATAAGTAGCCATTACTCAGCTTTCTTCAGATACCTTTTTTATTACTTATTAATCTTTAATTGCTTCTCCATCCCTTTTCTTTCATTTTCTTCACTCAATTTCAAATAAAAGTTGAGCCATAAGTAGGAAGGAAGAAGTAATGCATAGTCCTCTAGAAATGCATGAACACAAACAAAAAAGCACCACATGCTTTTACCTCAGGTGGAAAAGGAGAAAGACATAATTACCAATCTACTTTAAGATAAGTCAAACCAAAATTTCAACCTTTTAATATGAAAGTATATCACAGGTTATTTCCACTGCACTGGCTGAAGAGGGGGCAAATTAAAGGATTAGTAAAGCAAAACAGAAGAAATGTTCTAGGAATGCTCACATTCATTCTCAATTCATGGGGATTTTTAGGATGCCATATCAGAGTAGTTGAGGACTAACATGTTCTGTGGCACTCAAGGTTCAGAGCAATGTCACATGGCTTCATTATAGAGGTAGATGACTAAAACTTTGCTTAAATTTTATAAATGGATTTCTCTTTCATCAAACATAAGATCCACAGGTTCTGTGTTAATTTTAAAGAAACTCAGTAATTATAAGAAAATATTAGTTAAGGTAGAATACAAAGTAGGCCAAATACATTTAGAATAATTTCACTTTAAATTTTATTCGAGCATTAATGCTTCAAACTCAACTACCAAAAATTTTTACAAATATCCAGGGTATGGACTCTGGAGCCAAAATGCCAAAGTTCTAAACTCAGATCTATCATTTAAGTAGTGCAAGACCCTGAGTAACTCACTTAACTGTTTTATACCTCATTCTCTCATCTATGACGGGAAGGGGAGAAGAGCAGAGCTATCCCAGAGCTAAGGGGATAACACATACATAACCCTGTGCACTTAGAATATTACCTGATACATACAAAACATTAAAAAATGCTAGCTATTGCATGTCACAAATTATCATTTTAGTATTCGTATTATAAACTGAGGAGCAATGACAGTAAGCACTCAAATATTCAAAAACCTTCACAATCCCACAAGCAATGATGACATTTCTTTTTCTTCTAAAAGCTGGCTAACATAATACATAGACATTGACACATAAGTCACATTGACTAGTATCTAAGAGTCAGATCACGATTCAGGGTGGGGCTTGCCACATTACTGCTTATTTTCTAACTAAATATCTGAAATCGCACATTCACAAACACGGAAAAGCTTTAACATCCTGAAAATGAATTAAGAAATGTATTTGTTCTATAATGCTCAAGTAATAAGCCCACCTTTCAGTTCATTGGATAAAACAGAATCTGTTGATTTTAAAAATATAAATAACTAGACTGTTTTAATTAGTACTCCTTTTCTTTTATGAGTCAAAATGTATCTTTAAGAAAATTTTATTTATTTTTATTTGCATACTATAGCTGTAACTAGAAGCACTTTTAAAATTACTTTCTGAAATCCAAGAATAATGCCATCCACATAATTTAAATGTATAAATCCTTCAAAGAGAAGAAATACTTACCCAACTTGTGCTACTTCCTTGAGTTTTGGTAAAAAGTAAAGATGAACCCTGCAACACTGCCCAAGAAGATAACCAGTTCTTTCTGTAATTATAAAGATGTCTGATTAAAGCTCTATTATCTAGTTCTTCCAGCCAAATTTTAAAAATTAGCTGTTATCAATGTTATCTACAATTTACAGTCATTATTGACATTCTAATTGTCTTTATTGGGAGATATGATACTAACGGAATTTATATTTTATGGTTCCAACCTGATCATGAAGGCCCCCAAGACAAATGGAGTTAATCAGAGACACATTATCAGAATTATGAATGATATACCTAATAATGTTCACATGGAACTAATCTAGCACATGTGATCAAAGACACTAACGTATTTTAAAGTTACACAAATGGAACACTGTATGTGGCAAGAATTCTTATCACAATTAAAAATTAGACAAACATGCTTACCTCACTCACTTAATTCTTTACAGATACAGACTCTTTTATATTTCTTGGTTATCTCCCTTCCCCTAACAGGGCTGCACTAGACAGGCAACAGACACTAGGTACATTATAAGTATACAATAAATTATATTCTGATTAACTACTGAGGTTACTAAGATGAGGCTAAAAGAACTTCCTAAATTACAAAAGCAACACAAACACAGTATGTAAAAACTCTGAACATAGAAACGTGTAAAGGAAAAGGACTCCCATTTCTTTTTCCTTCAATCCACACTCCAGAGGTAACCAATGTTGAGTTTGGTGTGATATGAAACTTTTAAAGAAATTGTCAAATTATCTATTGTCCTATCTCTAGATACACAGCACATCAAATATGTCATTATCAATGTTCCTGTTAGAAACTTTAAAGCTCATTAATGTTATACTCTGGCCAGATTCCACTCATTTATTTTTGTATTGATTTTATTTCAAAATACTATGAGGGTGCTAATGTTTTGGCTACATGAATTGCTTTTGTACAGTTCAAGTCAAAGTTGTAAGTGTGCCCATCACCAAATCGTGTGTATTGTACCCGTTAGTGTGATTTTACCCATCCCCACTTATCCTTTCCCACCTGCTTGATTTCTGTTGAGTTTTACTTCCATATGTGCACATGAGTATTGATTGATTAGTTCCCATTTAATAGTGAGTACATGTGGTGTTTGTTTTTTCCCATTTTTGCAATGCTTCACTTAAGAGAATGGTCTCCAGTTCCATCCAGGTTGTTACAAAAGGTTTTAGAGTTCACTTTGTTATGGCTGAGTAGTACTTATACATATATATATATTATATCACATTTTATTAATCCACTCATGAGTTGATGGGCACTTAGGTTGATTGCTGGCATGGATGAGGAGAGAAAGGAACACTTATACACTGTTGGTGAGACTCCCAACTAGTACAACCTCTATAGAAAGTAGTATGGAGATACTTCAAAGAACTAAAAGTAGATCTATCATTTGATCCAATGATCCCACTATTGGGTATTTACCCAAAGGAAAAAAAGTCATTTTATTGAAAAGACATTTGCTCTCGAATGTTTATTGCTGAACAATTCACATATCACAAAGATCTGGAATCAACCTAAGTGTCCATCAGTTCATTACCTTTAATTTAATTAATTATTTATTTATTTCGGCATATTATGGGGGTACAGATTTTAAGGTTTCAATAAATGCCCTTTCCCCCTCCCCCCACAAGTCTGAGTTTCCAGCATGACCATCCCCCAGATGGTGCACATCTCACTCATTATGTATGTATATATACCCACCCCTCTCCCACTTGCCCAATACCCTATTACTGTAGTACCTATGTGTCCACTTAGGTGCTGCTCAGTTAATACCAGTTTGCTGGTGAGTATATGTGGTGCTTGTTTTTCTATTCTTGGGATATTTCACTTAGTAGTATGGGTTCCAGCTCTAACCAGGAAAATATAAGATGTGCTATATCACTGCTGTTTCTTAGAGCTGAATAGTACTCCATTTTTGTGGAAAGCAATATGGAGATACCTTAAAGTGATAGAAGTGGATGTACCATTTGATCCAGCAATCCCATTACTGGGCATCTACCCAAAAGATCCAACGACACTCTACAAAAAAGACATCTGCACTCGAATGTTTATAGCAGCACAATTCATAATTGCAAGGCTATGGAAACAGCCCAAGTGCCCATTAATCCAAAAATGGATTAATAAAATAAAATGTAGGATATGTACACCTTTAATTTTATACTTGAGATTTTTGCCTAAATATTTCTCTCTCATTGGAGCTGTAAATTGTTTGAAGACAGAAACAGATTTCATTTACTTTTGTATCTACCTCAGGCCTAGCAAACTACTTTTCAAATACCAGGTATAGGGTCAGTGTTTGCAAAAAGGGAAATAAATTAAAATTACCTTATTAAGGAGACTCAGTTGCCAGGAGGCTAAAATAAATGTCAAATCTCTCTACTGCAGGAATTAATCAAGGCTCTCCTTCTAACCAAACATATGGCCTATTTTGTGAAAACTCTACAGGCACTCAAAAGGAGATTTATTTTCTGTTTTCAGAATGTAGAATTTAATACCTATCAACAATTAGGCCTGCCTTATTATTTTATTACTTTTCATATCTACTTGAACTTCATAGAGTAAGAGAAGTGAAATAAAGTTAACTACCACTACATTTTTATTTTTCCATTTATTTCTCATAGCTTTTGTTTATGCTGTTAATGCTACTTTATTTGGTGAATAGCTATTCCTAATGATTAGATCTTCATTGTGAATATATCCACAACACCTTATCTTTTTAAAGTACCTAACCTTCGAGATGTTTAATGCTTTCACCCACTGAACTCTGTCTACTATTAAGATTTCTATTCCTAAAAAAAAAAAAAAAAAAAAAAAAAAGATTCCTATTCCTGTTTTGCTTTTTATACCTTTGACATTCCTTATTGCATTTTTTAATAAGTTTTCTAAATAACTTTTAGGTGTTTCTTTTGCAAATAATATTTAGTTGATTTTTACTTTATGCTTCAATCTGAGCACCTTTTTCTTTCAATAGATGAGTACAATCCATTTATATTTACTGATATGGACATTATAGGTATGTTTGGTGTTTATTCTGTCATCATTTTGGCATATTTTTATTTTATTTTACTATTTTGTGTGGATCTTTTGAGATATTTTGGAAGTATTCATTTTTATTTGTAATTTATTTTATATTCTTAGTCTTCTATTTCTTATCTATTGACTTCCTACTATGAAAAATGCTTAAATTAGCATATGTCCACTTAAATAAACTTTTTAAGCTTTAATTTTCAAAATGAGAAAAACTGTAGAGCTAGTAAATGTATATCTGAGAATATTTAAATACTGAAATAATGATCATTGTCTCAAAGACTGAAGCACTTGTGAGACTTAGCTGCAAGGTGAATTAGTCATATTTTTTTCTTCATAGAACCCAATTTTCTTCCTGAAAAAAATGACTGAGGGACACACTATGGTTATTCAGACATGATGAGTATTTAGCAGGCAGACACTATCTCAAAAATAAATGAAGTGAGCCTGTTACCTCAAGAAAACAAATGACAGTATTTGTTGACAATAAAAAATTAGAGTTTGCAATGACATGAATCTCAAGGACATTATGCTAAACAAAATAAACCAGTCACAAAATCATACAAATACTGAATCATTTCACTCATATAAAGTATCTAAAATAATGAAAATCATAGAAACAGAAAGTAGAAAGGTGCTTACCAAGAACTGGGGGCTGGAGGAAGGGTGAATGTGTTTAGTGGGTATAGAGTTTCAGTGTTAAAAGACAAAAAAGTCCCATAGATCTGTTGCACAATGTGAATACACTTACCACTACTGAGCTGTATATTTAAAAATGGTTCAGATGGCAAACAATGTTATGTGTTTTTTTCCACAATAAAAAAAGTAAAGCTTTCAAAAATAAAGTAAGATTTTAGAAAACCTGGCGTCTGCTACTACTATTGAGTCAAGATACTATGAAATTAAGTATGAGTGATGATTCATTCAAGTGCAACACATGCTAATGGTTTTTAACATAACTGAGTATGAACAAATCATTGACGTTTTTTTAGGGTCTTCACTGCAAACAACCTTTAACAAACTGCCATTTGTAGAGTTCTGAAGTAGCAGAAAAATATGCACAATTATCTGAAAAGGCTATTAAAACATTCCTCCCTTTTCCAATTTTAGCTGTGTAAGAGAGGATTTTTTTTCATATAATTCAACCAAAATATTATGTCAAAACAGACTGACCACAAGCAGAGATGAGAATTCGACTGTCTTCCATTAAACCCAATACTAAAGATTTGCATAAATATAAAACAATGCCTCTCTTCTTGTGGAAATCTTTTTGTGTTAGAAAATATAGGGCTTTTTCGTCATAAAAATATCATTCATGTTAAATTTGTAATAGGTCATTTTTAAAAGAATATTCTTAAAATTTCTCAGTTTTAATTTCTCACAGTATCTATAACCTATATAGACAAAGCTCTTTGGAATACTCAATAATTTTTAAGAGTTTAAAGGGGTCATCAGACCAAAAACTTTAAGAACCACTAATATACAAGAAATTTTTAGGCCAGGTGCAGTGGCTCACGCCTGTAATCCTAGCACTCTGGGAGACCTAGGCGGGTGGATTGCTAAAGGTCAGGAGTTCAAAACCAGCCTGAGCAAGAGCGAGACCCTGTCTCTACTATAAATAGAAAGAAATTAATTGGCCAACTAATATATATAGAAAAAATTAGCCAGGCATGGTGGCGCACGCCTGTAATCCCAGCTACTTGGGAGGCTGAGGCAGCAGGATTGCTTGAGCCCAGGAGATTGAGGTTGCTGTGAGCTAGGCTGATGCCACAGCACTCACTCTAGCCTGGGCAACAAAGCGAGACTCTGTCTCAAAAAAAAAAGAAAATTTTATTTTGCTCAACTCTATATAAATAAATTTGATCAAATGGATGATTTCCTTAGGAAAACATAAATTATAAAAAGTATTCCAAAAGAAGTAGATAATCTAAAAGACTAATTATCACAGGAAAAACAACAATAAAAAACAGAGAAGGTGTTTTTATTTAGCGCTATCTGCAATACATATGCCCAAAATGGAGAAAGAAAAAAACAAAGACCCAATTCACAAGTGAATTCTACCAATGAACAGTGTAAGGAATACATAACTGCAGTGTTTGTAAAGCTACTTCAAAACACTTAAAAGAAAAATTTCCAAATACCCAAATCTGTTCAAGTAAAGCAAACCTAAAAAACCCAACTACATGTAAATATAAACCTCTTAAACAATAGATGGATCTCATTTTGACTACAAAATCACAACATTTTAGGAGTTTTTAAAACCTGGGGTTAATGCAACTTGTCTTACAGAGAATTAATTCCCCAATTCATCAGGTTACACATTAGCCAAAAAAATCCAACAATCTAATAGAAAAACAGACAAAGATATAAACAATAAAGAAATACAAACTATGGCTAGGTGCGGTGGCTCACACCTATAATCCTAGGCCAAGGTGGGCAGATCACTCAAGGTCAGGAGTTCAAAACCAGCCTGAGCAAGAGAGAGACCCCTATCTACTAAAAATAGAAAGAAATTAATTGGCCAACTAAAAATATATACAAAAAATTAGCCGGGCATGGTAGCACATGCCTGTAGTCCCAGCTACTCAGGAAGCTGAGGCAGGAGGATTGCTTAAGCCCAGGAGTTTGAGGTTGCTGTGAGCTAGGCTGACACTATGGTACTCTAGCCTGGGCAATAGAGTAAGACTCTGTCTCAAAAAAGAAAGAAAAAAAGAAACACAAATGGCTTATATACTGTACCCTACTGAAAAAGGAAGGCAAATAAAAATACCATTTTCTCTCTAATCTCTATTGGCAAAGACCAAAGATTTTGACAACATATTAAACTAGCAAGAGGTGTAGAGAAATGCACTGCTGCCAGAGGCAGGAACTGACTCAATACCTTCAAGCACAATTTGGAACACTATCAAAATGACCTTGCATGAGGCCTACCTAGCAATTCCACTTTTATCAAATTTATTCCACAGGTATATTTACATATTTGTAAAATGAACTGTGCAAAATGCTAAGTGAATATCAATTATAATAACAAAAATTGTAAATATCCTAAATGTCCACCAATACACAGGCATAAATACTTGCAAATAAATAATGGTTAAGTAAACTGTAATACAGCCAGACAATATACAACTATGTAGCAGTTTAAAACAATGTGGCAGCTATATGTACAATGAAATGGGGCCATCTCCAAGATAAATGGTGAAAATATTGTATTTAAAAAATGAATCCCTGTACATACATATATATCTCCTATCTCTGGAAGAAAGCATTGGAACTCATGAGACTTAACACTGGTTGCCTTTGAGGAGGGGAACTGATGCCTGGAGGACTGCTTTTCACTCAATACTTAGTGTGACTTTGCTTTTTACCATGTGCATTTATTGCTTACTGAAAAAAAAATTAAAAGAAAGCTAATGCTTCTTCAGAACCTTCTCCCTTACTACCTCTGAATTTAATATTACTTAGGAAATATGTCAAGACAAAGGAAAATTCATAAATTTCATCACAATCTTACATTATCACATCAGAAAATAAACGATTAGAAATTAATTGTTCTTGCTTAGAATATAATTATATTGATACTTTTTAATTTATTTCAGTCAGATGAATCACGTAAAAACATTAATGATTTGTGTACTTACCGAACCTTCTTCCCATTTTCAGTAATTTTTGTTACATTTAATAATCCATATTTCTCTTGACCCTATGGAAAAAAGTAATACTGTTTATATATCATTCATATAAGACCAAGTTCTTACATATGACTGAACCAAAATGGTCTGGTACTGTAAAAGTTAGCTTGAAAAAAAAGATTAGTCAATATATAACAGGCTTAGTTCTAGAATACATTAAGAATATAATTTTCTTAATACTTTTGTAGAGTTATTTTCAGTAATTTACAATTAAATACTTCCTTTACTCCTTAAGTCATAGCAGCCATCAGGTACTTTGCTACCAAATTAGATTTCCTTATATGAAAGAGTCAGCACTGGAAAAATGATTTATGTCTTCCTGTTTAAAGAAAAGTGATACAATGCTATAATGATAAATATTATAAAAAAGGAATGTTTACTTTGCTATTATTTTACCACTATGTAATGTGAAAATTATTCAATATACTAACACATTTGTCAGAATGTAAAAATAACTAGGTAGAACAAATGCAGCTGACTATGCGTATTTAATAAATTACTCAAAAGTAACCGGTACTATGCAAGGAACTGGCCTTAATGTGGCATAAAAGAATTCAGTATGTGCTTCATTAAACATATTATCTGACAGTGAGCTGGACTCTAGGCAAACTAGATTAGCCAGTTGATGTCAAAAATAGTGATACATGCTTTATCATCAAACCCTATGAAGGCAAAAGCCATTGTATTAAAGTTAACATTATTTTAAAATTCTTCCAGATGGAAATAAGGAAGCACTCTGTCACTGCTTTAGCTTTCTATATTCAAATAAATTTAATCAAAATGAGTTGGTACCTATAGTAACCATCAAGATTAGTAAGTACTGTACAATGTACATGAGACAATGGTCAATCTTAGTTCAACTGAAACATACACATACGCACAAACACATATAAAGAAAAAAATATCCCTAATTCATAATTTATTTCTGACTGATTCCTCAGCTATGTATTCTCAATGTATTTCAATCAGAAAATATAAATCTTTTTGGTATAAGAGATGAACATAAAGTTGAATATTTTCTCAGTAATGTCTAAAAGTTTAGCCTGGTCTAATAAAAACTCACTTCTGCAGACAAAGCTGCCAAACTGTTATGTCAATTTATATTTCTGGTATACTGCAAACTTAGATAAAGCTCCTATGAAATTTGTGTTTTTCTTTTTTAAACAGAATCTCACTCTGTTGCCTGGGCTAGAGTGCCATGGCATCAGCCTAGCTCACAGCAACCTCAAACTATCCTTCTGTCTCAGCTTCCCAAGTAGCTGAGACTACAGGCATGCGCCACCATGCCTGGCTAATTTTTTCTATATATTTTTAGTTGGCCAATTAATTTCTTTCTATTTTTAGTAGAGACGGGGGTCTCACTCTTGCTCAGGCTGGTTTCAAACTCCTGACCTTGAGCAATCTGCCCACCTCAGCCTCCCAGAGTGCTAGGATTACAGGCATGAGCCACCGCGCCTGGCCTCCTATGAAGTTTATTGTAATTTTTTCATAGAACATAGCTTAGACCTCCTTAGATATGCAAGTTTGATACTTTTCATAAGAACTCTGCTGCCTCTCAATAACATAATTTTAAGCATACACGGGTTTTTTTTTTTCTTATAACTATGTTGAGGGCTGACTTTCAACAGACTGCAGCAAGGGAGCTGGACAAGATGTTAAGTAAGAACATTCTCAATTTTCTCCTCCCACCACCCAAAGTAGAGAGAAAAATATTTCAATGATATGAGAATTAAGGAGTAGCATTAATTTAAGTGGATGGACAGCCAGGGAGCACAGGAATTGGAAGGGCAGAGAGGTGAGAATTAAGCTCATAAAAAAATGCCACAGCTGGAATTATGTTTAAAAAGTAGAGGCAGGAAGGAAATGCAAGCACGGAAATGGGAAGAAAAATGGATAGAGTAGCAGCAGTGACAGACAGCTTAAGCCTAAGGATGTGGGGGCTGGGGAGAAGGAAGAGGAGGCAGAAGAGAGGGGAGGGGAGGGGAGTACAAGCCTCATCAGAGACTCTTACCTGAGTGAACAGAAGGACTGACACTGGTGCGCAATCATGCATGTATATACGCTGTTTAAGGCAAGGGTCCAGAACTTTCACCAAAGTCTCACAGGGATCAAGACCTAAGCACTAATGTTATAAGTATCAACCACTCTAATTTGAATATAAAATAAGACCACTTGCCATATCTAAATGTATAAAAACAAAAAGCAATTACCATACAGTGTGAGAGCTGGAGAGAAAGAAGGGCATCAGAGTCAGCTTGCTGGAGAACCTGACACTGGAGCTAAGGAACAGGCATTAGTTAGACAGAAGCAGTAGGAGGTAAAAATAAGCAGTTCAGAGGCACAGAAGCTAAGGAGAGCATGTCATAGCTGAGGCCTTGAGGTTCCCTCAGAGTATTGGGTGAGGTGAAGAAATGGCAAGAAATGATATCGTGGAAAGTACGAAACAAGACAGAGTAGCACAACTGGGAACCAACTAGAATACTATTATAATGATTGCTGTAGGCGATAATGAAGGTCTGAACTAGGGAAGTGACAGTGACAGGGAGAAGAGGAGCCCAATTTGAGAGATTCAGAAGACAGGATTGACAGGGACTGGATGTGAGTGTGAGAGGGAAGAGCTTGGGAAAACTGCCGAGCTTGAGCAACTAAGGAGATGGTGGTGTCTCAGCTTCCCAGTCAGATTTTTAGAGATGTTTTCCTGGACCACTATTAAGAAGGGGCTTCTCCTCTGCAACCTCCCATATTTACTACTGCCTCAGTTTGTTTCTTTCATTGTACTATACTAAGGACTAAACATTTGTGTCCCCCAAAATTTTCATGTTTAAACTAATCCCCAATGTGATGGTACTCAGAGGTGGGGCCTTTGGGAGGTGATGAGGTACTCAGAGTGGAGCCCTCATGAATGGGAATAGTGCTCTTAAAAAAGGGATCAATCCCTTGTCCTTTCTGCCACAGGAGGACACAGGAAAAAGGCATTGTGAACCAGGAAGTAAGCCCTCCCCAGACACCAAATCTGCCAGTGCCTTGATCTTGGACTTCCCAGCCTCCAGAACTGTGAGAAATAAATTTCTATTGTTTCAAAGCCATTCAGTTTGTATTTTTGTTACAGCAGCCTGAAGAAACTATGACACGCTTTATAAAAAGTGCAATTATATATTATTTATTTATTTATTGTCTATTCCATTAGGCTGTAAGTTGGGACCACATCTGTTAAGTTTATAATGTATGACCAGTGCCTAGAACTGTACTAGCATATATTTGTTGAAGTAATTTACCAACAAACCAATAGTGTTACAAGAAATAGAAGGTCTGCAATAGAGAAAATAAAGCTTTAACTTTTAAACACCAAAGTTTTTAATTTGACATAAAAGTGATGAATAGGCAGATGGATAAAATAGGTTTGGATACATAGGTCAGAGATTTTGGGAAAACATTTAGACAACTTTTTATTTCATATTTTCTCAACATGACTCAAAATCCAATAATGTTTTTGTATTGCTTACTAAGATAACTTCACAAAAATTTAAGTCCCATAAAATATGCTCAAATTCATGCATGAATATTTGTTTAAATATATTTGATATTCCAAAGGAAAACTAACTTTATATAGAAAATAAGCAGAAATGCTTTCCTAGAGACTAGCATATGATGATTAAATTTTGACCAAAAATATCATTATTCTATCCTAATAAGGCAAGAAAACAATTTGCAATCATACTAAAATAGGCATTTCCCAGTTTAGACTAACAATTACTGTATACCAAAATAATGTAGTCAATCAAAATCCTCATGTTCAATCATGTTATAATCATGTAATAAGATTCTTTTTATTCAGAATAAGTAACCTTGCACAATGGTTCATAAGTATTGAAAAGGAACTATGTGATGAAACATCCAGAACAGGCAAATCCACAGAGGCAGAATGCAGACTACTGGCCACTGGGACAGGGTAAATGGGAGTGACTGTTCATGGCTATGGGTTTCCTTCTGGGGTGATGAAATGTCCTGTAAGCAGACAGAGGTAATGGTTGAACACACTATAAATATACTAAATGCCACTGAATTGTACACTTTACAGTGGTTAATGGTTAATTTTATGTTAAGTAAATTTTATCTCCATAAAACAATTTTTTAAGAGCTAGTATCACAAAAAACAAATTGAACATTCATGTTTTTAAAAAGGCCTTAGAATAGTAATACTCTATGAAAAAAATAAGCAAATTTGTCCACTAACATATTTTCTTTAATATTTATTAAAGTGTTGAAATGTCCTTTTCTCTCAAATGATTAATGCATTTTAATACCATAATTAGAAATATAAGATCAAAAGCTCAAGTTTCCAAATTACATATTCTAAAATTTTATTCAGTATTCAGTAACTGGGAATTTTAAAATGTATATTCTCTTCTCATAGGCACTTGGGACAAATAAAGACTAGCTTCTTAGATCAGCCCATGAAAGGCTTTTTAATCCATATTGTAGAAAAGTACATTATAGGTTTTTAAAAAATGTATATACTGCCTAATTTATACAGATTTGAGGGGACTATGAAAAATAACAATAACTCATTTGAAAATTAAAATGAAGCACGAGAAAAAATTAACATGCTTAAGATGTATATCAGGGAATGGAATTTTAAATCTAGTTTGATTAGAAAAGATTGAAGAGACATGTAATTGGCAGAGATTATTAAGGTGACATCAGGTATCTAACACTGGTGATGATATCATTGTCACTTCTAAATTTGTAGCTTCCTTTTCCTTATAACTAAGCCTTTATACCAACCAGTTTTTAACTCACAAAAAAAGAGGGGGAAAATATCTCCTTGTAGCAGTAACCAGATGAGAGTGGGAAAGAGAGGCCAAGACTAGGCAGAAGCCAGGCAAGTTTATTCATTCAAGAAACATTTCCTGAACAGCCACTACACAAGGACTGCAGTATGGACTGGAGTAACAGTTTCTGCTCTAGTGAAGCCTTTGTTTAGTAGGGAAGATGGACATTAATAGAGTTGGGGGTTCCTGTAAGAAGTAATAGCAACAGTTACTCTATTTTATGTAATCAAATAATATATAATTAAATACTATGAAGAGTATTACAAGAAAACTTCACCTAATCTAGAGGACTAGAATAAAATTCTCTGAGGAAACAAAGTTCAAACTAAGCCTCAGTGAAAACCAGATAGAGAAATGTTTCGGGGACAGAGGAAAGGCCGTGTGCAAGGATGCTGGGCTACAGAGCAGGCTCTTTTGAGGAACTGAGGAAAGCGCAGTGTAGCAGAGGAAAGCAAGCAAGAAAAGTTGAGGATACAAGAAGTATGAGATGATGCTGGGAAGCAGTCAAGAGCCAACTGTGCGGTCTCGTAGTCCTAATTAAAAATTTTGGAGTTTGGTCTAAGAGAAGAGAGAGGCCATTGAAAGGGAACAGCATGATCAGCGATGCACAGAAAACAGAGTGAGTATAAACACAGAAATCAAGTAAAACCTCATCGCAGACAAGACGGCGTCTGAAGGTTTTCAGTCTGGGGAACTTACAGTTGAGTTCCATTATCTCCAGTATTCATCTGGCATAGACGGGGCAATGCATTTTACAGCACAGAGCAAGAATGTGTCTATGCTCATTAAGCAGAAGGGCAATGCGTCTTACCTGTGCACTGCTGGCCTAAGGAAAAAGGGGTAAAGTATAATTTGATAGCACTCTCTGGGAATTTTAAATTTTACTTTTAAAAAACAAATATAGACCTCAATAGAGCAGCTGAGAAGATGGCGGATGAGAAACACCGCCAGACAGAGTGTCTCTGCAGAAAAGACAGATTCTAGCAGAAATTAGAAGAAAGAAGCAAGAAGACGAGCCTACATTGGATGAGGGTCGGCAGGAGGAGTACCTGAGACCACGGGAGACTCCACGGGAGGAGGTCGCGGAGGAGAACTGGAAGCTGGGACCCCCGGAGCAGCCCGGAGACCAGCGGGAAGGGTAGGTGGATCTGCCATTTCCCCTCCCCTGCATCCTGGACTGCTGGTGGGCTCTCCAGCAAGCGGAGGGACCCGAGGACACCAGCCCAGCGACGACCGCCGCCAGTGAGCGGTAAGCCAGTAGCGGACGCGGCACCAGGCTCCCAACTCCCTCGGGCACCTCCGTGTGCACAGACCCGAGCCGCGCGGCAGACGCCATATTGCCTCCTCCTCCCCTCGCCCACCCTACCCGCGGCTGCC
>VSMD01024292.1:0-147598 GCA_008750895.1 Mirza zaza | reverse complement strand
TAGACCCAGTCCTCCTTCCATACTTCAGAGTTCCCAGTGATGTCAAATTCTCCTCTCTTTATTATGCACAACAAATCAACTCCCTTCAAACTCTGCCTTAAGCCTTCCTTTGCAAACTCAAAACACCAAATGTTCACCTAAGTAAAATACTCATAACCTATCCATAATATGAGCTCAAAAGACCAGTGGACACCTTGAGCTTCCCTTTAGCAGTCCTTCTCACCTTCTTTGAGAGGATAATGGTTTGAAAGAACATGTGTTTTTCTCCTCATACATGAGAAATATCTGTGATTGAGGGTTGCCGACAGCCATTCTGACTGCATGCTTTTGGGAAGGCTTCTTGAGCTTTTAAAAAAAGGTAGGATTCTGACAAACGTGTTTCCTTTATTTTCCTCATGCAGCTGAAATCCAGGCAAGCTGAGGGCATGGTTAGCAGTGTTTCCTAAAACTGTTTGACTCTGTTTCCTTCAAGCCCTCTCTGCACTACCTAGAAAAGATAGACTTCCAGAGTCCCCATGGTGTTGGCTTTCTGACTTGAGTAACTGTTTTTGCTTTATTCTCACATTGGTTGCTGTTGGTCGCAGGAGGCTAAAAGGGATTTTAGATTCTGTAGGTCTCAGCTGTAATAATATACTCCTCAATCCCACCTACATTGTTGAGACCCCTGCTCCCTCCCTCTGGGCAGATGTCCTCATGGGGAATCTGGCCTGAATACTGAAAGGCTGTCATACAAGTCACATTAAATTGCTTCCTCTTACTATATATGGTAGGTTAGAAATGGCATCAAGAAGCTAATCTTATAATCCTTTTCTTCCTAAGAGAAGAACAGTGGAATTCTGTGGGCCAGAGAAATGTGGGCAGCTGGGAGTTGACCTGTAAGCACCAGTAGGGTATGGTAGGCACCAGCCCTCCTGTCCTGTCTCACTGGCCTTGCCGTGGTGATCATGACGTAGTCAGAAGGCAGCTGGAGATTGCAAAGGAGCCAGATGGCAGAGGTCACTGGGAGTGGGAGAACTTGGCATGAAGTGGAAAAAAAGGTAAAAGGAAATAATATGTCACCAAATTTGAGAACTGAGAAAGAAATTATGTCCAAATATGGTATAAGCTCACAGAAGTTATGTTAACTATCCTATCTATGTCAAAAGAGGTTGTAAATAGGATATAGCAATGGGAACAAAAATCTACTTGCTCTGTAGTAACAGACAGCGTGTAGTTTCTGGAATGCATCATGCTCCATCTGCCGATCTTGTTTCCTCTGTCTTAAATATCTTCTCTGCTAGGATCTCACCTACTCCACCATTTCTCCCTAGATGACTTCTACTGGTCCTTCAGATTTCAGCATGTGTGCAATTTCCTTGCAAAATCTTCTCTGATCTCTGGAGACTGTGTGAGGTGCCAGTACAAGTCATAGTAATTAGATATAGTAATTGGAGTATAGTAATTGGATCTGTCCTTATTTATCTCTTCTGTTATGTCAAGACTAAGGACTCTGTTTTGTTCATCGTTGTACCCACAACACCTAGCACAGGGCCTGGAATATAGAAGGCAGCCAATAAATATTTGTTGAAGGGATAAATGATTGAACAAATGGGCTAATAGAAAATGACTATTTTTATGTCTTCCTTAGACTAAAACCAAATCCTTTATTGTTCCAAATCTGTTATTGAACATTTTCTATGAAAAAAATTGAGTTTTTTTATATAAACATATATAAGGGTTAACTGTGGCTATAGAAAAATGCTTTATTAAGGGTAGAATCTTTGGAGTGTCAACCAAATAAAACTTACATATTCCATGGAAGAATACAGTAGCTAGAGAAATTTCCCAATGACCAATGTGATGAGCTTTGAACCTCAATTTCTTTTATATCTTTGGTTGTTGGGTTATAGAATCCATGGTTATCATTAAAACCAAAGGGAATGAAAGCTTTGCTCTGAGAGAATTGGGTCCAGTGAGTATTCTAGTCCCTCTTCTTCATGACACGTAAGTGACATACAGATATATGTCTGCGTACCAATTTACAGATTAGAGATAAATGCTTTGCGTGTAGCAGGCTCATTATTTTGATGACACATAATGTTTATACGACCTAGTAATATAGAGTCACTTTGGATTGCTCCATCGATCAATCAATCAATCTAACTATGTATCTAAGAAGGAACTTTTAGAAATAACATATGGATATTACTCATTCCACTACTTTTCCCACTAGTTTTAAGTGCTCAATCTGTAGTGGTTAATTTTGGCCTTGACACAGACCTTGCAACATTCTCTATAGGTTATTATTACCAAATGGAAATAACAGAAGAAAATGAACAATAACAACAGCCAATTATTGAATTTCCAGCCATCATTTAATCTTTTTTATTGATGAATTTTATTTTTTTACTTTGGTGAAATATTTCAGGCATGTAAAATGACAGAGCAGCATTTCACTTAAACTTAAATAAGCTATTACATTAACTTGATTTTTTTTCCTCATCTAAAACAGGTTTTCCTTTTCAACGTTTGCCAAAATTACCAGAAAACATAATTATTTCCTCTGACAAAAGCATGATTTCTGAGATAGTTACCAACATTTTTATTTTTTTGATGAAAAGTTTTAAAATAAGATTCCAGTTAAATGCAGTCCCTTAAAAATGTACTCCGTGATTATGTGAACCAGGATTAGAAAATAAAAACACGCATGCATTCCAGAATTACCAGTGAGATGCTACAGTGAATATTTTATTTTTAAAATTTTTCCATCATGTGAATATTTATTTTTAAAAAACAGATGAAGGGTAATCTTGACACATCAAAAACTCATATAACTAAAGCTTCAGTTTTTCTGAAGCCAAGAATATGGGCTTTTGAGTGAGTTCTAAACATGCCCATTATAGCTTCCCATCCTTCTTGCTACACTTTACAAAAATGATACTACATTTTATGTTCGTTTACATATTTAATCAGGATTTATTGTCTTCCCATTATGTGCAAGGACTGGTGTTAGGTGCTGAGAGAGGTCAGTGGTTGGCTGTGGCACTTGCCTTTACACTGTGCACTATCCAGGATGATTCTCCATCTACCTGAGTGGTAGATTTCCTCTTGGTGAAGCAATGCATTGAACGGAATTATAGAATTATTATTCATCTTTAACATGGTGATCATCGTAACTACCTTATAGGGTTGTTGTGAAATTTAAGTGTGACAGTACATGTCAAGTGTTTAGAGCAGTCAATGGCATGTAATAAGAGCTCAATAAATGTTAGCTAAAAAATAAACTAAAAAAATCATAGAACTATATAGTTGTATTGTTAGGTAAACTGTAAGGTTAGGTGCAGTTTAACAATCCAACCTCCTCACTTTGTGGTTGAGGAATCTGATTCTCATTGAGGTTAAGCAGCTTTCTAAAGGTTGCAGGTTATTGTTAACAGGAGGAAAAATGGAACCCCAAATTCCTTGATTTCTGCCTCACTGACATTTTCACTGTAGTAGCTGCCAGAGAAGTTGTGGCTATGAGGGGAGGGGAGAATGAGCATAATATCTCCAAGTATGTAACAAATAATCATGCTTATTGCAGTAATATTGAACAAAATCATTACCTCAAGGGAAAAAGCATAATGGTGTAAGAACTTTCAAAAGCTTAATGACATGCAGTTTGGATGTTTTTATTCCAGTTGAGCATAGTCTGATTTCATAAAGATATCACGCTGGCTGGTGGTTTATATATGGTGTGATTTGCTTGGGTTGAGTCCATGGAAAACATGCTCCATGAAAACAGCACCACCATTGTTTGTCGATCAGGTGCGGTCTCCTACCTACTCACCCGACTTTGGCCACGAGGCGTGTTCGCTCTGGCTACAGTTTCCAAGATTACCATAGGAATCTTCTTGGTTATGGAGATTTGAAAAAGCTGAGAGAAAGTTTTGCTTATTTTTAACCCAACATTTTTAGTCCCAGAAAATATCAAAGAGCTGTGAAAAAGCAGCAAGTTCTCAATGTTGTCCTGTGCACAACATCCAGGGAGAACCTGAGCGGCACCATGTAAGTACATAAATCGTTAAGAGTACTAGCAACCACAGAACTTTTTAATCTACTGCTTAGGGAATAAGCAGCAGTTGCCTGCTGAGGGTGGAGAGAGAGAGCGACTTTCCTTTCTAAGAGGGAATGAAGTTCTGGTTGTGCTTGCCTCTCCTCACACCTTCAAGGTCAGGAAAGGATGTGGAGGTGCCTTGTAGCATTTTTTGTTTGTTTGTTTGTTTTGAGATCAGCCTCAGTTACTGCCTAAAAAGCTGCATATCTCTTTTAATGCCTCAGTTTACAGACTTGAAGGAAAGATCAAAATCACTAGTGCAACAGGCTGTGGGCCTTAGATGGGCAATTTTACAATTTAGGAAGAGAAAAGAGAAGAAGGAACAAGGAAGTCCACTGTCAACATTAATTATATTGGGCGAGGAGGAATTTGATTAATGGTGATATTAATCCTTGAATTTCAGGACCAAGCCTCTTTTCTTCTACAACTGTAAACACGGTTATCCTTTGCTTTTTAAATTTAGTGACAAAGTGGTGCAGGGTAGTGTATCTCGATCGGTAGGAGTAGCGGGCAGTTTTGTCCCACAGGGCACTTTAGCAGTGTCTGGAGGCATTTTTGGTTGTCACAAGGGTGGGGTGGGGTGGTATTGCTGGTATCGGCATCTGGTGGGTGGAGGCCAGGGATGCTACTAATCATCCTGCAATGCATGAGACAGCCCCTACCAACAAAGAATTACCTGCTCCAAAATGTCAGTAGTGCCAAGGTTGAGAAACACTGCTGTACAGGCTGAGAGCTTCATTTATGGAGCCAGACCAACTGGATTTCACTTCATAACTGGGGAAATTTTGCAAATTTTTAATCTCTGTTGTTCAATTCCCCATTTGTAAAATGGGATAATAACAGTACTTTTCTTTATATGAGGATTAAATGAGTCTCTCTCGCTCGCTCTCTATCTATCTATATATGCACACACACATATGTATATATGTAAGGTTAAACTTATATATATATATAGGGTTCTTAGAGTAGTTACCAGTATATGGTCAACACCATGTGAAGATCAGTTGTTACTTTTGTGCAAAACAGCATAGAGTATGTAAGAACCCTCCAGAACAATGGAATCTCTGCAAAATTATATTTTTGAGGGGAACTTGGCTAAAAAAACACCTTGAAAGGAATTGATCAATGTAGACTAATTTGATGCAACCCATAAGATATCGGAATCCACATGGTAATGAAATGTGCAACATTGTCATTACTCTTTGCTAGTTTCTTTCTACCATACTTATGCTATGCTGTTGAAAGGGAAGAAATGTCAGCGTACAGTCCTAATATGTCATATATGCTTGAGTGGCGTTTGAGATTAGTTAATAATCATGTTTGCAAGATTCTTAGATCAAAGAGGTGTGAATTTCCTAAGTGGATGCACAGCTGTGAGATGGGAGTAAAGGAAAGGCCGATGGAAATACAATCAAAAATTAACAACTCATTTGGCAGGGTTGTTGCTATCAGTAAGAAGTGGAGGCACTTGACCTTTAAGATAACAAAAATAAAACTCTAAAAGGCCTGAGTCTGGCCTTGAAAGACCTTGAAAACCAAAGGTGGCGATATTTGTAGACAGAGCCAACAAATTATCATGATTTATTCTCCCATTAATTGTAGAGTTGAAGATGCCAAAAAGGAAACATTTAAATACATATGACAAATTATAGGTGCTCAGCAGCGAAAGAAGGCCTGAATTAGCTGAACTGACCTGTCTGAATACTGTGCCCAGAATTATATTTAATCTAGTGGTTTTGATTTGCATGAGAGTCTGAAAATATATCTGCTAAGCTCGGTTAAATAGTCCTTGACCTTGAGGTTTTTATTTTATGCTCTGGATAATTTCAGCAGCCAGGGGACCCACTCTGGCTTTTCCCTATCCTAAATTCTTTCTCTCAGAATGAAAGTTTTAATTAAGAAGATGCTTAACATTAGGGGCTGTGACACTCAGGAAGGCAATTCCACAAGGCCTATGGAGACCAACTTTAAAGTCACAGTTTTAGGCCAGCCTGTGATAAGTGCTCACCTACTCTAAATATTTGTGAACACAGCAGAAGATATTTATAGTATTACTGAGATTCCCCCAAGCCTCCAGGAAATACTCCTTCATGTTATAGACTCACTTCTGAGCTCAAAGGGCTGTATTTCTCCTGGTTCTGGTATGGTCTCATCAGGAAAGTGAAAGGGGTCACAGAGAACAAGCTAAGAATAATAACCACCCTTTCTGAATGGCTAATATATGCATAATCAGATACTGTGCAAGATAGTTTAGACACTTAAAAATATTCTCTCCAGTTTGCAGACAAATATAACCAAGGTTCAAAGAAGTCAGGTAAGTTGCTCAAGATCACACAGCTGGTAGGTTGTGGTGCCAAGATTTGGCTTTAGGTCTCTCTCCCTGAAGCCCTTGCTTTATCTAGCTATGTCCTGAGTCACCAGCACATAAAGCACAATTCTCAAGCACTGCCACCATTCAAGGAGTCTCTGAACGATGAGGGAAATTGAGGTGGGTCATGTCTAGGGCTGAGGATCTTAATTTCTGTCCTTTTCTGAAATTTTAAAATAGGATCCCAAATTTTTCCAAATATCAATATTGCCTTGTCACCCCCCATAATGCAGATATTGTCTGGGAGATGCAAGAAATCTCTCATAGTCACAGAAGAAAAAGACATGCTGATGCCTGTTCTGTAGGTTCTACCTCCAAAATATATTCAGAATCTGACTACTACTTCCCACCTCTTATTCTGCTACACTATTGAAGTCACCATCATTCCTGTCTAGGGGATCGCAGTAGCTCTCCAACTGGGTTTCCTGTTTCCACTCTCCTGTCCTTGCGGAACAATCTCCTCACAGCAGCTGGGATGATCCTTTGAAGAGCTAAATCTGGTTATGTTACTCCTTGCTCAACATTCTCCAATGGCTCCGTATTGTGTTTAGAATAAAATCCAAGCAACTTTGCATTACTTTCGGGTTTCAGTGTTCCAAGACCTTCTCTGTCCCAGGCTCCTTGTACTTGCTATACTGGTGCTGCCTGAAATGTTCTTCCCACAGCTCTTTGTTGGTAAAGGAGAGCAGACTATATCAACCCAAAATATGGCCTTTTGACATAAGAACTCTTTGGAGCTGAAGGTAATTAAGAAGCAGCAAACACAGGGAAAGTTCTACTTCTTCCTTTTCTGCCTAAAGGCAAGATATAAATTTTCCTTCCCTAGAGATGAACTTTAGTCTAGACTTTCATTAGTCCAGAGGCAGCACTAGAGGAATCTGCAAACAAACCTTACTCCATTAGTTTCCTCCATATGTTTGCCTTCTCACAGTTTCTGGCCCTTGGAAACTAAAAACAGCTTCTGCCATTTTTCTTCAAATTTATTGTTCTTTGTTAAAAATGCTATATAATGCGAATTCTAAATTACTTCTTCGACTACTTGTCTCTGGGTACTCCCATGTATTCCATGAGGTACTCCCATGTATTCCATGAACGATACACATGTTAGAGAACTTATGTTTGTTTTCCGGTTTTTTTTTTTTTTGAGACAGAGTCTCACTTTGTTGCCCAGGCTAGAGTGAGTGCCCTGGCATCAGCCTAGCTCACAGCAATCTCAAACTCCTGGGCTCAAGCAATCCTGCTGCCTCAGCCTCCCAAGTAGCTGGGACTACAGGCCTGTGCCACCATTCCTGGTTAATTTTTTTCTATATATATTAGTTGGCCAATTAATTTCTGTTTGTAGTAGAGACGGGAATCTCGCTCTTGCTCAGGCTGGTTTCGCACTCATGACCTCGGCCTCCCAGAGAGCTAGGATTGCAGGCGTGAGCCACCGCGCCCGGCCTTGTTTTTCTCTTGTTAACCTGTCGTTTGTAAGAGAAGCCTCAGCTGAGAATGTAGGAGTTCCTTTACTCTTATTTTTGTAGGCCTCAAAGGAGATACTCTAACATTATTTAATAATAAGTAAGAAATGCTGCAAGCCTGAGCGAGCCATCCCTATGACAAGAGCAGTTTGTTCCATGATGTTAATAATGACCTTTTTGGTGCATTGAAAGTGAGTTTTGTATGCATAAAAAGCTATTTGGAGGTTTACTTTGGTCATAGAAATTAATATTCAATTTAATAAAATCACAAATTGAAAATTCGATTTCTGTTGGCTTTTATTTCAATTTGAAAATTGTATTTTACGAGTCTAGTGAATTTTAACAACAATTTTGAAGGGCTTTTGAATAATTCTTAGTCTCATTTAAAATTTAGTTTAAATATCTTTAAACATTTTAAATCATTTATAAATTTTATGAATTTGAAACCTTCTAAAAGGCTTTAATTGGCTGTCAAAGCTTTCTGTGCACTTAGGTACTTAGAAATCTAAGAAATATATTTATAAATAAGATAAAACAAGTCTGCTTAAACCTTCTAAAATTGTATACAAACTTAGTAAGATTTTGACTTAAATTCATAAATTTAAATCAGTTTCTCAAACACATTTCAAATTGGGATAAACAAGCTTATCTGTTACTGTAATAGGATAAATTTTATTAAATAAGAACAATTCCAAATATGTACAGTTTTCTATATACAATAATATATTTTTTGTTTTGATGCACAGTTTTATATTGTACTTAATTTTAAATCTTCCTGAGCTTAAAATATACTTATTGGTACTAAGGAAATGATCACATCATGCCCCATAACCCCTTCTGAGCTATAAATATACGCCGTTATGTGTGTTAGTTTAAGGTAAATTCTAGGGGCAGTTAGTAGCCTTAATCAGAAATCCAGACTCCAAGTGTTGTCAGTTCATTTTTGATCAGAAATGTTGCATTCCACAGGCAGCTTGTGCAAGGCTTTAGCTATCTTTATCTCAGATCAACACCAGATATTTGTCTAATTAGCATAATGAATAATACAAAATATCTTGAAATAGTGGCTTGTTAGCATAACAGATGATAGAAATATGCTCTCATATGTGGAATTAGTGCCATTAAACGTGTGTGGTTTGGCTAAAACATTTGAGACAACCTCTACCATCAGTGAAGAGCATATAAATCTTGCTAGCCCTTCACCTTTATCTCTAAATGTAATCTATATGTGTGGTGGAGCTTGGTTTGAGTTTTCATAGTAACACAGTGGCAATGGTGCAGGGGAGCAGCTGATTGCCATTGTTACCTACCAAAAAGGACCTGATCGGTGTTCTTAACCAATTTGGCTTAACCAATTGGAAATACTTTTCCAGGTAAATTTTGCTATTAATTTAAGGTTGCATAATGAGAAGAGATTTTATTTTTGGCAACCCTGATGCAACCCTATTGTAATTGCTATGTCAATAAATTCATAACTGCAGGTGAAGTGGTGGTTTCATAGTCAGAATCTTTAATTTTCTACTCAGGAGAATCTACAATCCATACATTGTTTAATTAGATGTTGCACCAAAATATTGGATTAAATTTTAGCATTTTCGCTCTCTCTTTCTCTCTCTTTGGTAAGTGTTCATTCAAGTTGGAACTCCTAAAAGTCATTTTACTGATATTTGACATTAGGAGAAAACACTCATGAACCATGAGTGTTTTCACTCATGAACCATGAGTGTGTTCACTCATGAACCATGTGGCAAGTCCTTAACAAAGCTGGCTCTGGAAATACCTTCTGTACCAAGTAGCGGTAGGTTATGGGTGTTTCATTCTCTGGAGAAATGGTTTTGAAGTGTTGGTTCCTTCACAAGGGTGCCAGATGCTTGGCCAATGCCAACTGGAGTAGCCATCTCACTGGACAAAAGGAGGAGGTGTGGAAAGGGCGGGGTAAGGGAGGAATTTTGAGCTCAGGGACAGGGGATAAAATTGCTTCCACTAGCATTTTTCTACTCTGAAGGTTCAAAATGTATTCAGCAGAGAATAGAGGAGGAATGCAGTCAAAGTAAGTCATTTAAGATTTTTCACTACCAGGGACTCCTTTAAAAGAAAGTTTCTCCTTTGATTCATGGTTTGATAGATGTTACTCTACTAAGCAAATGGTATTTATCACATAATAACTTATTTCTCCACTTTCATTAATCAAAGACCTGTCCCTGATGGCTAGGACGTGTGATTAGCATGAGCTAAATGTAGGGGAGTAGGAGATTCCCTCCACCCCTCTTAGCTCTTTGGTGGGCTCTTCACCTGGGTGCAGGAACCAAAGTGACAAAAGCAGATTAACAAGTGAAAAGCATATATGTTTTGTTAGTTTTACATGTACTTGAGGAGCTCTTCTAGAGTGTTAAGTCCCAAGAAACAGCCAAAGCAAGATGCTATTGTACTTTTGAGACAAAAGCCAATAAATTCGTGAAGAAATGACAGGACAATGGGAGATATGTGGGGGGTATAAGGGTAGGGGAAGGTAAGGGTTAGCTCACCTATTGGGGAAGGTGGGGGGATTTATTCAGTCCTATTACCCCAATCTCCAAAGTTAAGCACTATTTTCTTGCAAAGGAATCTTTATGGATTGCAGCCTGCAGGAAAAGGCAAGTCATCTAGGCTTTTTCTGAAATTACAATTTCTCCAGTGTTTTTAGCTTGAAATGATCAATATGCCAACTTGGCATATTTGGGGATGGCACATCTCACTCTTTCATAAGAAAGAATCTCCATAGTGACTGGATAATTTTAGTCAAAGCAGAGGAAATTAGGATGCTAGTTAGGAAAATTTAATTATAAAGGAATTCTTATCATAAATGAATTCTCTCAAAATCACCTAATGTTTAAAAAAACTATAGATCTCTAGGTCCCAGCTCAAACAATCTGAAATATAACCTCTTGGGAGGGGACATAGGAATCTTTATTTTTAACAAGCACTGTCCTTGAACCACACTTTAGAAGCGCTCCACTAGAAATTTTGAAATAGTGATAATAACTACCAGACCTCCCTCTGAACTGACTTCACAGATCTGGTGACTTCAGGTTGGGAACCTCTGCAAGGGTGAATAATTGCAAGCTTAATTCAGCTGTTCAGCCTTGGGCACTACTTCAGTTGAAGCTCAAGAAGCTATGACTAAGTTGACCTTTTGTCATATCTCTCTTCCTCATTTATTTAAGTTACCATCTTAACTGACTCCTGAAGTCAAAAGTGCTTTTGTTCTCTGCATGAATGGTTTGATTCACATCACACCAATATGGCTTCAAAGGGAGAAATGTCTCTTACCTTTGGATAATCTCCTTCCCCTACAAATGCCATAGTCCAGCCAAAGGATTTTAAAGCTTTTATGTTTTAACTATTTCATACTCTTTAGATCACTTCTCTCTCTCTCTCTCTCTCTCTCTCTGTTTATTCTTGGAAGAAATAAGGCAAAAAAAATTATCTTACAGTATTTTTAACAAAGGTGAATTCCTGCACATAATGTATTAATATTTAAGGCAGTGATTAACAAATTGGGAACTTAAAAGGCACAGATTACTGGAGCCACCTCCAGAGGATCTGATTCAGAAGGTGTGGGATGGAGCCTCGGAAATTGTGTCTTGATTCAATGATTAGCCAGGTCTGTGAATCAACATTTTAGTGGATGAACCTCAGCAGATCACTTGCCCAAGGGTGGATGACCAGGAAGTGACAAATTCTGACTAGGAGGACTGTGTATTCTCGGCTATCTCATGCTGTGGTGGTGATGGAAGAGAAAAGGAAGGGAAGGAAGCAAAGGCAGCCTGAGCTTCTTGCCATTTGTGGAACCTCATGTTCTCTCATTCACTTTCCCTCCACCCCCATTCCATGTTTGGGCTACTCTTAAGTTTCTTACACTACATGCATGAACACACATGGTTGTGTTTGTCTTTCTGCTTTTATACAAACCATTCTTTCTGCTTGGAATTTCTTTGTGCTGAACTCCCTTCTCTTCTCCCTGCTGAAGTTCAAGACCCCATTCAAATATCACCTCTTCTGTGAAGCCTCCTTAACACCCCAGGCTGAGTAAACCCTTCCCTTCTCTGTACCCAGTTAGATTTTTGTACATGCAAGATTACTGGCTGAGAAACCAATGTACCTGTTATTCATTTATTTAAAATACTTCCTAGTAGATGGCATAATATGCATATGTGTAATTTAGTAATGAACTCTACATCCTAGGAGCAGTTTGATGAACTATCCTCATCAGGTACAATCTCAAGATGTGGTGAGTTGGCATTTCAAAGATTCTATAGTCTACACTCTAGAAGAGTTAGTACAACCTAATCTACTTGGATATTGCTATCCAAATTGACATAAAGGGATAATAAAAATATGTTTTCATGGATGACATGAGTGGTATTTAAGCATATTTTCTAAAAAGATGGTACAAACATCTCTGTTCTTCCATGAATGGGATATGAGAACCTGGCAAGCCCAGCAGCCTAACACCCTCAGAAGTATGTTTGGGGACCAGGACACCCTTTGGTCTTGTGTTCCCCCCACCTCACAGGAGCAATCTAGACTAGATGGTGAGCTGAAATCCGCTGCTGAGACATAGTCCCCTTTGCCACCAGAGAACCTTTTATGCAAGGTGCTATTCTGAGTGTCTACAGGACAGAAAGCTAGGACTTCACTGAGCCAACAGGGGCAGGTTGTATGACAATGTATTTGATTGTTTTGAATCCATGCTAATAAGTTCATACTTGGTAGAATTTGGTCTGAAACTTGGTTTTATTTTAACATGCGGACAGTGGTGAGGTTGTATGATAGAGCACCTGTAGTTCTCACTTGCCTAAAAGTTTAGTGAAGGCTACCAGGACAGTTTGACACCTGTGAATGGCCAAATTATCTTAGGACAGTCAACTTGTTCATCTTTGCATGATGCCTTTTTGTGTGTGTTTAATTCATTATAGTTACAAAACCAAAAAAGAAATTGAACCAATCTAATGACATTTGACTGTTTCATAGAATTATATAATCTGGATAAAAAAGTTTTATTTAAGCAGTGTGGCAACAATCAGGTTCTGAATAACAGATATTTCCATTTATAGATGCTGCTTATTTGGGGAAACTTTGAGCAAAAATTGCTATTACTATAAATAGCTTTCGATCAAGCCACTACTTCAGGCGAAATGTGTTTTAAATAAAAATAAAAATATATTAAAAATCATGCTAATATTATGCTTTATGGAGTTTTTATAACCACCTCCTGCCAAAAAATCACTATGCAATTGCCTGAAGAAAGGCAGCTTTACGAATAGCCGGAGGGGATGCATGATATATACTCATTTGCAAACAGCGGTGTTCATTTTTCAACACTGTCAAGAAAATTCATCTAAAGAAATTATAAGCCTAAAGAGTTCCTGTATTGGCAATTTGTCATTAGAAGCATTCCACACAATAAATAGGCTTTACAGGTTGTTAAGCATCTCCAGGAACATTGCTCATTGAGATTTGTTGGAAAGATGATTGAATGTGATTTAAGTAGAACTTTACATGCAATAAATAGTACATTTTCAGACTGCTGCGAAAATTGATGAAAAGTATAATGTTCTGTTTGGGGCTCTAGACAAAAGGCAATCAATTAGTGGAACCAGTTTGAATAACGTGAAAGAAACAGTGCCTACAAACGCTCCTGCTGAAAGATCGGACCTCAGGCTGAAATAACTGCTTTTCCATTAAAAAGATCTATGGCTTGGCATAAACACAACACAAAAGGGAATTGAGCACAGAATCCATTTCTGGATCCACATTACTCCCCAGAGCTGGATTTCTTGTAAGCCTACTTTCTTTTCATTGCCTCACCTTTATTGTGGGCTGCATTTTAACTTCCTGCTGAGTCCATAGCCAAACTCTGGCCAACTATTCAGTTGTCCTGCCTAGCAGAGATTTTCAGTGATCTAAAGAGATATCATTAAAAAGAACCCTAGAGAGTGTTATTGATTTCTGGAACTAGCCTTACAATGCTAAGTGTGGAATTGTCAGATAAGACTAGGTGTTTTGTAGGTAATGGGAATAAATGAGCTTTCATGGTTCCTTTTCACTGGGGGTTGGCAAACTTTTTCTGTAAATATCCAGATAGGAAATACTTTAGTTGCTGTGGGCCATACAGTCTCTGTCACAACAATTCAACTCTGCTGTAAATAGCCCCAACACAGCCATAGACAATACATAAATGAATTGAGCATGATTTTGTTCTGATAAAGTTGTATTTACAAAAATGGGCAGCTGACCCCTGTTTTACATCGAGGGACAAAAATCACTACTGAACAAGTCTCACACAAAAATGTCTTAGATTATCAACACATGTTTACAAAAAATAGCTAAACTATTATCTCACAGATGATGATTTCTAATTTCGTATTACTTGTATGTTATCTTTGCATCATAAATTTAATGAATTTTTATACAAGGGAAATCAGAAATCTTAGAAGTCACTTAATAAAAAATAACACCTTAAAACGTGATGAACCTGAGGGATGTCAGTTAGGAAAGTGACATCACTAATTATATACCTAGTAGTTCTCTTAGTATTATTATTTTTTCTTTTTAAACAGGGATTTGCTCTGTCAGTGAGGCTGGAGTGCAGTGGCTCATAGCTTGCTGCAACCTGGAACTCCTGGGCTCAAGTAATCCTCCTGCCTCAGCTGGGACTACAGGCATGTCCCACCATGCCTGGCTAATTTTTCTTTTTCTTTTTCTTTTGTAGAGAAGGAGTTTCACTATGTTGCTCAAGCTGGTCTTGAACTCCTGGCCTCACACAGTCCTGCTTCAGCCTCCCACAGAGCTGGGATTACAGGCATGAGTCACTGCACCTGGCCCCTAGTAGTTATCTTAACTGACTTCAATGCAGGTGTCCTCAAACTACGGCCCTCGGGCCACATGCGGGTGTTTTTGCCCGTTTGTTTTTTTACTTCAAAATAAGATATGTGCAGTGTGCATAGGAGTTTGTTCATAGTTTTTTTTAAAACTCCAGTCTGGCCCTCCAACAGTCTGAGGGACAGTGAACTGGCCCCCTGTTTAAAAAGTTTGAGGACCCCTAAATTAATGAGTTTACTCACTAGATTAACTGGAATTGTCCATTCTCACTGTAAAACCTGATTCTCACACGACATGTAATGTCCAGGCTAGTTGGCTGTATCCAAGTACAGTGCAATCATCTGGCAAGCTTTTAAAAATCCTGATTCCAAGACCTCGTTCCAAACCACTTAAATCAGAATTGCTTAGGGTGGGACTCAGGTGACTGGAATGTACAGCCAAGACAGAGAACCAGTTGTAGTCTTTTTTTTTTTAGGTTGGTCAACTGGACAGTTTTAGTGTCTTATAACTCAAAGTGTGGTCTACAAACCAGCAGCAAAAGCATCACCTGGGAGGTTGTTAGAAATTAAAATTCTACTTCATCCCAAATCTACAGAATCAGAATCCGCATTTTAATAGGATCTCCATGTGATTCATATGCACATTACAGTTGATAAACCCAGCTCTGGTGAGTCGGTCACTTTTGTCACTATCTGTTACCAAGAGTCAGTTGTGCTTATTTTCAAATTTGCTTACCCTCCTTACCATAATTGTGATTATGTAAACATTATATAACTATAAATTAAGCCTGCATAAAGAGAGTTGTTTCCATGAAAACAAGATGGAATGTTTTGGAAGACAATGAAGGGGGGGGTGGTATAAAATTGCCTGTCAAATGTGGTATGAGATAAACTATAAAAACTGGGGAAAAATTATAAAATTCTAGACTGTGCAGTCACCTTGCTTCACAGGTGTCTTTAAATTTTAAAAAACAAATGGTGTACATTCTGGACCCTGGGTTTTCGGTGTGGTTCATGCAAGAAGGATTACTTGAAACTAATCAGCAGATTCATAGTCAAAGAAAAGACCCTCTATATAGATTATCACAAGTAAACAAATATTTTAAGGAAAATAAAATAGACTAAAATATGTACCTTTTTATGATGTCCATTCTTAATTGTTTTTTTTTTTTATTCACTACTGCTCTGGATTACATTGGATATGAAAGCTTCTCCTGTTAACATTCAACTGATAAATCTATCAGCTTGCCTTCTTCCTCTCTTCATAGTCCAACTAGTCTTGTTCCATGCAAACGGTTCCTGGACTTTTGGATTTTACTGACAAGGAAAATTTCCGAAGGATTTTGAGGAACTCACAGTGAGTTGCCTACTATTTATTAGACTAGTTAAGGGGAAAAAGCAGCTCTGTCATGTATTATCCATGATTTCAGAAAAGAAGGGACATCAGAAAGTAGGACACAGTCTGAGGATGAAGGGAGGTATCTTCAAATGGAATAAACTTAGTTTTATGGAATTTTTAAGTAATTTTAAAAAAATTTATCCCGTTTTACTTTGAAATGACAAAAACTACCACAGCCCTGCTGACCATCATTTGGGAACCACTCTTCTACATGATGCTGGGCAAAGACAGAAGGATGAGATCATTGAAGTTTACGTGTCACCAGGACTTTATCCTGGTAACACCCCACCATAGTTAGGCATGTTGGTACCATCCTTGGTACCTTGGGTGCCTCTGTTAGCACTTACCTCATTCTGTTGTAGCTATTACTTATGTTTGTCTTCATCCCTAAAATTGTAAACTGGGTCACCATCCTTATGATATCTCTTACATATAACACAGCACTTGAAACAAAGTAGTGAGGCAATAAATACTGATTGAATGAACGACTGTGGTAGATGTGCTTCATATACATTTATGTCAAAGGGAAAATGGAACACATTAAAAGGAAGACACTATTCTGCCTCTCTGAGATTCTGGCTGAATATTTATGCTGAATTGTCAATAAGGTGGTAATATATGTCAGTAATTAAACACCATAGAGTCGGTTGCATTTTTTGTTCACTTCTCCATTATGAATCCATTTACCATAGGATATTTAATTAATATTGATTTTGAGACTGAGGGAATTTCAGGGCAATAAAAGCCTATTAACTGTTTTTATTACATTGTATTTTCATTGAGTAGTAACTTTGTAGCAAGCTCTGTTGTTTTTTATTTATATAACAAAAGAAAATTTTATTATATTGTTATTAATCAATTCAAGAGATAAAAAATTGAAAGTATACCATAAGGTTTTCCTCTTGCAGAACTAACAGAGGAAATAAGGTCTATAAATAAAAAAAAAAAAAAACTCATACCTCTTGAAAATAAGATATTAAAGAAATAGTTAACATCGCCGGTTCTGAGAAAAACAATTCCCTCTTATATTTGAAATTATATAGTTATCCTTTATCTTTTCATTAAACATCAGTAATTAAGTGCCAATAATGCACGTTCATTATAATTAATCACAATACCCTTATACTGATGTTCTATTTATAGATATGAAATTTAGAAACCACATATATGGGATTCCTTTTAGAAATGGGATAACATACTCAGGACTGATACTCCCGTAACCCTTGTATGCATCTTCCTGTGGTTAAATAAGAATGAAATTTGGGGTGTATATTAAAATTTTTGTCTTACTGATAATACTATTAATCTGTCAGCTAACATGTCCTTCATATGTGAAAATTTTCTGATTTGTTCCAAATCAAACGTGAACACTTAGGTGTTTTTCTGCTGTTGTGCTATGCACCCCTGTTCTCTCACTAGTTTCCCTTTGTGACCATTGGAATAAGAGGGCTGCCAAGTGAGTGGGACAGCTATGGCCATGGGGCAGAACAAGCCAACTTGTCCCTGTGGGGATGGAGCCCACGCTTGGCCTTTTGACCACTGTGCTTTGACCCTTCCCGCTGTTGCTTCAGTTAGACCCATTAGCATGGCTTGCTGCTTTGAGCAAGGATTTTCCTGCATGAAGATAGCTGGTCTTCTGTACATGAGCATGCTTCCCCTTTTCCTTGAAACGTGGAAGTGTATTGTACTCAACACTGGTTTTAATTTAGAGTGATCTATCTTTAGGTTAGACAAACGATTCTGAAGATGTGAAGCCAGATTTGTTCTCTCTCTTTCAAGACCTTTAATGGATCATGTCTTCCTACGTAGGAAACCAGTGTCCTTCACACATAGAATATGTGGGATGGATAGGGACATCCTTTCTGCTACAGTCAAAGCATTCAATATGGAAATATGACTTGGTGAATCAAGCTGCCATTGAATGCAGGGTGCGTCTAAGGCAAGAGCAGGCAGGCTGACAGCATCAGTGAAGACAGAAATATCCTCCATAGAAATCAGTCCACGTGGATCACACCATCAGGGAGGGGCTGATGGGGCTGGGACAGGCATCCTAGCCCAGGAGAGATTGATACACAAGGTACATTTGGAGTTGCAGCTGTTTTACAAATAAGGTTCTGCATATTGAAGTATAATTAACTAATAATGCATCTTTATTTCCCCCTGAAGGGAAACAGTATGTTTTTTAAGTTTTTCTTTCTTTTAATTTTTTGGATAACCAGGAGTTTACAGGGTTGAGGACCTACAAGTAAGAGGAAAGTTACTTCATGTACTTAAATTATTTGTTTAATCAACACCTATCATGTGCCAGACATTATGCTTAAGGCTCAAGATGTAAAATAAAAGTGAGAGAAGGTTCTTGCTCCCACAGAACTCAATACTCTACTCCGGTTTGATTGCAGGGGTCTATATTAGATAATACGCAAACATAGAAATGAATTTTAAAAACTCTGTAATTACAGCTTGTGATTAGTGCTTTGAATGAAATAAAAATCCATAGAGGGATCAGAGGTTTGTGTTGACGCTCACACAAATCTTCCCTGACTCTGAGCATCCTAGGGCAAGATCAGGATTTGGGGTACCCAATGCTGGGATACCTCTAAGGCACTGGAAAGTAGGCATCAATTTCCTCATCTCATTGCTGTGGCTCAGGGAGATGTCCAGAAGGCAAAGTGAACTTTCAAGATGTTCTTTTGTCATTTGCTTAAGGAAGCCATTCACTGTCTCAAAGCTTTCCCCAATAGTTGTTTCAAATGGCCCAAGGATAAAGTTTCTGCCAATGTTCTTACTACAGCCATAACAATACTCAACTGTCACCTTAATGACTTTATGTACTGAAAAGTTAAATGGAAAATGTGCCACTTCATGAAACCAAAGAAGTCTGAAAATGAACTATCGAAAATTACACTGTTACTATGGTAATGACATCTCATTGGCAGTTACAGAAAATCATTTAATAAAGTTATAAAACTCTAGTAAATATTGGACAGCTTTATGGAAATGTAATAAATTGAAGTCATATATCAAAAAGCACTAAAACTCATTTTGTATTTATGGCACACAGCAAAATTATAATGCAGATGAGGACAAAATGACCTATAAATGTTAAACACATAGTTAAGCATGGAATATGTCCCCCAGAGTCTTTGTGGTTTTTCTGTGCAATATGTTCAAGTCAGATGCAATTGTGCAGAGAAACATCTGCCTTTTTCTAAGCCTTTGTATATTTTGGCCTTTTTGTAGGGCAAAAAGAGAGAACAAAACCCATACCCATTTGCTTGCAGATAATCAGGTAAGATATCATAAGAAAGGAGCAAGCCTATGTCCTTGGAAATGAATTTAACAAGGTAAATGCTGATAACGTTGTTAGTCTGGTCCTTTTACTGCTCAGCCTAATCCAAAATGTAAATTGCATTTTGTGTGCCACGTTTGCGAGCAAACCATTGATTTTACTCACGAGACACAGCTATTGTTTTGCATTTTTCCAGACACCACTGTAAGAAGCTTAGCTTGAAGGAGTTTTGAATAACATGTCTTGGAATATAAAAGCTTTTCAATTCGTAGGGAGCATTTTATCCTACAAAGAAACAGATTTCTCCCCAGCAGATGGTCCCCAGATTTCCTGCAGAAAGAAACTGAGAGGGATAGGGTCTTTCTAGAACACAAAATGGAGGCATTTCCAGCTAAGAAACTGAAGGTGAATGTGCATATGTTTACCATGTAACTCAGGCAACTGCTCTGTGATAACCAAGGGTGATACACTGCTTGTTCATAAGATGGTCAAACCAAGTAAAATAATCAATTGTCATATTCTCAGAATATAAAACAACAAAGTTGACTGATGGCTTTCACTGAGTCAGAAAATAAGCTAAAGCAAAGCCATCAATCTAAGAACTCCATGTGAGCAAATGTTAGGCACTATTTTTATTTTTCATGATTGAAACTCCCAGGTTTGGTACAAGTATGTCTGACATCTGGCTTTGAATGTTTCCATGCTTCTCTTCTTTGGTTTCTATGCTTGAGAAGTTCTCCATTACTCTGGCTCAGTTTCTCACATGCTCTCTTTCAACCCTGGTTTCTCCTCTTTCGAGCTCTCTGGCGACATCACTCAGTGCATATTCCTAAATTCATTTTAGGATCTATCAAATCCTATACTTGCTTAAAAAATTGAGAGCAGCATTTCTTGAAAAGCATTTTTAGGCAAAGTTACTGGTTTGGCAGGAGATGAATAAAGACAAAGAGCTGTAATAAAATTAAATGTAACATGTTTGGTGGTTTTACTTTCTATTAGAATATACAATCTGAGTTGAGAAGTGGTGATAGATTAGGCTGCACAGGTAGATAATGATCATGGTAACCCCCACAAAGTGCTTTTTATATGCTAGGCATGAAGAGTTTTATATGGATCATCTCATTTAATCTTTACAGGCTTTAAGGTAGGTATTATTATTATCCATATTTTTCAGAAGAGGAAAGTGATAAAAAGAATAAGTAATTTGCTTAAGGTCATACAACAATTAACTAGTATTAGCAGTATGAAAACTCAGGTCAACTTGAATCTGAGTCCAAGCTTTAAACCGCTACACTAGGCTAAGGAAAATCTGGTCTGTTTGTAGCTCTGTACAGTATAGCAATCTCTTTCATGGAAACAGGGCCCTAGAATTAGCACCTATCATACAAATAATACTTAGCTTTACGCCACTAAATCCCTGGAAAGCCATGCAATGCACATTAGAGCTACCCCTGGGGGACAGGAGAAGCTGATGCAGGGGCCACAAGAGAAATATCAGAAAACCGATGGTCAGCCCAGTGCAATACTAAGTTAGGAGAATGAAAATGACCTGTGAGTTGGGCAATAAAACTATGGATCAGAGGCTGGAAAGAAGGGATAAATCAACACATGGCCAATGTGAATTTAAAAAGATTGAGTTGGATTGAATCAATCAAAATCAGAATTCTGGCTGATGTGTAGTTTAGTCCACTCCTATTGGGCCAGGATCTGTACCTTAACAAACCTTGACAGAGAGAGAGAGACAGATATTAAGTTACACATGATGTATTCTCCTTATAAAAATATTTAGAACATTCAGAGAAATTTTTTAAAAAGAAAATTTACCATAGCTTCTACCTTCTAAAGAAAACCACGGTTAATATTTTTGACGTATTTCCTTCTATAGTTTTTTTCCTCTAGGTACAAAATTTGCATATTTTTACATAGATGTACCAAACTATATATGCAGTTTAGAGAGATATTCTACATTAATATAGAAGCATATTCTACATTGATAGAATTTTTATAAATATTATTTTTTATCTATGTGATGTTTTACCTGTATAGTTATTTTCCCTTTGATTAGATGTTAGAGGATTAGCATTTAATAATTGTAGCTGTCATTCTCTGATATTTATTGCTTTTCCTCTCCAATTTAGACTATTTCCTCATAGATACCCCAGGTGGGATTTGCAGGTTAAAGGTTAAAGACCAGTTTTGACCTTTGACACATATGGCCAAATTGTTTTCACTCCCCCTGCCCCCCGCAGTGTTTGAGGGTACCCTTTCACTGCATTATCATCAATATTGAGTATTTTCCTGAAAATAAAAGACAAAACAAATAAAAATTAGGCAGAAAATGAAAATGTGTTGTTTGAAATATTGCATGTCTTTGTTTCATAGTAAGCTGGAGGATATTTTCCCGAAAGATGGTTGGTTAGTTGCACTTCCTCTTTTTGTGGGTTTTCTCTGCACATTCCTTGCACATTTATCTTTTCAGATCTTTTCCCTTTCTTATTGTGAATTATATATTTCACATACAAAAGAGTGTATAAAACATACAGTTTGAAGAATAATTATATAGTGAACTTCTGTGCAACCACGCCTAAAGTTAAGGAACAGCGTATAAGATGTTGTTTCTCTCTTCCCTTCTTGTCCCTGGCCCAAGGTGCATTTGCCCCTCCTACATAATCACCTTCTCCACGGTTCCTCTTTCTGTTTCTCCCAACAACATGATCCTGACTTTTAACAATCATTCCCTTTTCTTATATTTCTGTTACCTAAGTAGACATTCATAAACAGTTGTGCCTGTTTTTGACCTTTATATAAATGAAATCATACTCTGAACTTTTACAACTATATCATTTTACTCAACATTTTGTTTGTAGGATTCATCCATGTTAATGCATAGAGCTGTAATAGATCATAATATTATTATATCCATTTATTTAAGCAATTTCAAATGAAATATTTTTCTATCATATTTAAGGCAAATATGTTTTCCCAGTTTTTAAAAATTCATTGTAATTTTGGTTATATTTTAACATGCATACATTTTAAACAAGTTTACATAGTAAAATCTATTGATTTTTCCCTTTATTATTTCTTTTATTCCTTTGAAACTTAGAAGAACCTTCCCCTCCAGGGTGTTGATAAATATTTGCTCTTATTTTAGCTCTTGCATGCTTTGATTTCTTTTTTTGAAACAAACTTTAGCACTTTAATCCACCTGTATTTATTTTGGTTTATGGTTTGATTTGACATCTAGATTGATTTTCCCTTTAAATAGGTAACTACTTATTGAGTAATCCTTTTCCACACTGATTTGGGCTGATTTCTTTGTGCAGCAGGGATGGGGCAGAGCCGGATTTATGGAAGAAAGGCAAGAAGGCAAGTCAGTCTGAGCATAGTGTTGGCTTGCCTTCCCCCAAACTCTATGTTTGTGAGAAATACACTTCTACCATTGCTATTTTATCATTTCTGTCCTTGCAGCCAAATCAAATTTTAACAAATTCTGATTCATCCTATTTGTTCTTAATGATTAGACAAGAAATGCAACATTTCTTCCTCTCTGTATAAAACAAAAAATCCTGTCAAATAATAGGCAAGAATTATTAGATTTAGTTCAGTGTTAAACTCTGCAAAACCCTTTTTAAGCATTTTCACTCAGATTGCTTTTTCCTGATTTGCTGTGTTTTGTTTTGGCTTCCTGAAATGTGTCGATGTTCCTCCCTTAGGTATTCTCCAGGATGGGATTAATTCTGTGGAGAATGGAGGATTGCTCAGTATTGCTTCCAATGTAGATTAATTCTTCAGAGAGGTGCTGGTGTCTTTTAGGTATTTCTCAAATGAGCATTAATAGTTAAGAAAATCAGGTTGTACTTTCCCACGGCCCATTTGCTCATTGCTGACCTATGTGCATTCAAAGTCAATAAATTATATCCTGGCTTGAAGAATCACCCAGCACTTGGTTCCTGTTGTGTACACAAGAACCAGAACATAATAATATTATTAGGGGAGGGCCAGAGAGAAGGCTGCAATGCTTATTAGATCTGAGTGTCTAACTCAATAAAGTGATTTTTTAAAAGTGTGTGTAAATAAATGTCTTATGGTCCTGAAAAACAGATAATTAATGTTTTCATTTCAGTAGGACTTACAATTCAGAAATGGATTCAGAAAATAAATAGTAAATAACAAATGAATAGTAGCTCAGAGAGGTACTTGCCTATTTCCTACTGCTTTTCTGGAGTGGATTATTTGTTTGGTTTACATACCCCTGAATGAGACTTTTTTTTTTAAAGCATCAGTGTAAATACTGGTTCACGTCAATAGAAAAGGTATTGAAAAGTCAGAGTAGTGTAGTGGTAAGAACATAGACTTTGGGATAAAAACCACCTGGCTCAAAGCCCACTTCCACAACTTGCAAGCTTGGATAATCTATTTGACATCTTTGAGCCTTAATTTTTTTTTTATCTATAAATACAAAAATGTGGTATCTTCTCTCCAGATTTATTCTGATAATTTGTCTTTGGGGTTTCCAAGTTACTAGAGTATGCATGACATACAAAACAACTAGCCATAGAGTGTCTCCTGATTATATTGTGCCTGTAGCATAGTAAGCACTCACCATCTACTTGTTGATTAAAGGAGTAGAAAATATGTGTACACAGCTCGATACTTTCTGCTTATTTTCCCTTAGACTTCGGTTCTCACAACACAGATGCAGTGGGCTGCCACTGGGTAGCCGTGTTGGTTAGGATGGAGTAGGGCAGAGATGGAGGGGTTAGGCGTGAGACAGAATGTAGGGTGTGTGTGTGTGTGTGAGAGAGACAGAGAGAGCGAGCGAGCGCTAGCAAGCGAGATAGAATGGAAAACTCCCAAGCCCATCAAAGACTTCTGGTTTGCGTTGGTATTTTACTCACATAAAGAAATGTAAACAGAGGGGTTTACATTTCGGTTGTGACTTTTGAAAACCATCAGCCTATTTCAGGTATCAGGTGGTTTATAGTTTTGACATTGGCTCTCCCCCACTGAGAGACATAAACCCTCTCAGGTGCAGCATTATAACATGTATAGTTTTACTCAAGATTCTGAGCCAGAGGAAACAAACTAGAGGAATTAAATGGGGCCAACAGATTGTGTGTAAGGATGGCCACCTTCTTAGAAATAAAAGGCTTCTCTTCCAATCAATGATCTGTTCTCCCCACATTTATTCTTGGGTAGAATTTGTATGAGTTGTTTCAGAAGGCCACTTTGTGAAGATGACTTCCTTGATTACGCATCTGCTAAATTCAGTATCTGAAAACCATAAGGTATTCACAGTGTTTAAAGAACACTAATTGCATTGAGGTACTAATTGATTGGAATCCATAGCATTGCTCTAGCTCCATACCAAGCAGGTTTTATTAGGAGGCTTTAATTATATGTGTAACCTTTTTTTCTCTCCTGTCTTTCCTCCTGTGCTCTCCTTAACTAGATGAAACAAGATAATGTGTGAGAAAGAACATTTTATTTAAAGGCAAAGTGCTATGCACACATTAGAATAATAATTTATCGATTTACTTAGCTACCTAAATTAACCTGCAACTTGGTCCCCAAAGCAAAAGGCACTTGGCAAAAAAGGTTTTTGAATTAAAACTTTTTTTCTCCTTTTTAACTTTATCTTGACAATGACAATCAAACCGCTGAAAGCATTGCTTTTTCATTGCCTTTTTTTTTTTTTTTTTTTTTGTGACACTTGGTTCCTTTGCATTCTCGGTGCATCAAATTGACTATCTCATCTCTGATTTTACAGAATTTGTATTTTCACTGCATCTATAGCTTGGCTTAAATCTCAAAGTTCTGAAGTGTGAGATTACCATCCTACTTGAGCTATGGAAGATGGTGTGTCTAAGAAAGAAAATAATATTTTCTTTATTTCTCATGGCTTTCCTTGAATCATTTCATCATAGTTGATTTGTCCTTTTATTCACTTATAAAACACTGTATAAATCTATATGCTCTGCTGTGGGCTTTCACGGTTAAACAAAAGGAGATTATTTTATTAATTATTTCTCAAATTGAAAATATTAAAATGTTGAAAATGAAACAGATGAAATGGTAAATTTTAGTTAATCTCATGGAGATGGGACCCTAAATTATGTTATGATTCAAACATGACTGAATTATTGAATTATGACTTAATATCAATGAATGATAGTCATTCAAAATGATTGAATTATGATTAAAATGTTGAGCATCTTGCAAATAGTCGGGACCCACCAGATGTGGCTCCAGGTGGAGAACTCTTCTCAGAACACACATCTATGTTCAGAATTTGTTTGTTGTCATCCTTTGCACTACCCAAGTGTGGATCCCATGCAGAGGTGTAATATAAACTAAATAAACAGTTTCTCTAAAATATCGGGGCACAGGTAGCCCTACTTTGGAGATTGTTTCTAATGGAGAAATGCAAAAGAGAAAGACCTGTTCTCCCCACTCCTCTGGAGACCACGGCTGTGGCACATGAGGGTTTCAGTGTGCTAGCAGCAGATGACAGAGCAGCAGAGGGGGCCCCATGCAGAGGGGACCTCTGGACAACCCCTCTCGATGGGGGCAGAGGAAGGGGTAAGGGAGATTTTCTCAGGTAAGAGTATTGGCAAGAGCCAGTAAAAATTGTCATTGTTATTGATGTCATGTGAGACTGGGAGAATTTGGGGAAATTTAGGTTATATATACAAATGAAAGTTAGAAGAAGAGGAAAAAAGAAAATTAATAATGAAAGACTAGAGAATGGAACTATCTCCTGTCCAGACATTTCTTTTTTGCCCCAAATATTTTCAACTCTCATGACACATGGCCATCTGGATATTTCAAAGGCACTTCAAGGTCATCATGTCACATACCAAATTTATCATTTCTCCTCTCCCTGACATCCCTGAGTTGTTTTTGTTTTGATCTTTGTTTCTATAAATGTCATGTTTATTCTTTAGGACATCCAGAGTTGAAAACAAGTACAGTTTGATTCTTCCCTTTCATTGCTAACATCCAATAAGTTGATGAATCTCATGTATATTACTTCTGTAATCTTATTTACATATATCTTTTTCACTCTGTTGCCATGACACTACTTGAGATTAAGACTTCAGTTACATTTGCTTGACTTTTGTAGATAAATTTCCAAATTTGTCTCTGCCCTCTGTCTCTGGGCTCTTCTATCCATTTTGTATACTGATGTTAGTCTTCCTTCCTAAAACAGAACCCTTGTCATATCACTTTCCTGCTTGGCAATCTTCAGGGAGTCTAATTCAACGAATTGACCACAAACTCCTTAGTCACATCCAAAACCATAAAAATGGATTTCCATCTGCATTTCCCAGGGTCTCTCCAATCACTTCCACTTCTGACGATCTCTGCTTCAATCATACCCTGAAAACTCCCTTAATCTGTTCTCTCTTAGAGCAACTTATTATTTTATCCACTCTTTTAAGATCCACCTCAAAGATTTCCTCAATGAAATCTTTCCCAATCCCATCACCTCAACCAGGTATGAACCTTTCAAAGCCCTAGTATATTAGTTTACATAAACAATACAGAACACGTGACCCTGCTAGCATTATTACTCTTGTTATACTTGCCTTTGCTATATTGTACACTTGTGATGTTCCTGGCATTATGCTAGCACTTCACTTACAACATATTATTGTATTTAAATTTTAGGACTTCACATCAACTCTACAAATGATATAAAATCTTCATTTTATAATTAAGGGAACCAAGTTTGAAGAACTTGCCTGAGGACAAATATTAGATTCAAATCCAGATCCATTTTCCACCAAAGCACATGCTTTTGCTATTAGACTATACTGCCTTTTTGTGGTCAAAGGCTCTCTTACTTACATGTCTGCCTCCTGTAATTCCTAACACAGTGAAAGTGATTTGTATGTAGTAGACCTTGGAGCAGACAGGCTGGGAGCTGCTTGCGGATACCTTGCACATCTCTTATAGTATGTGGAGCTTGAAATTGAAGTTGAGATGGAGAAGCACTGAACCAAGAAATGGAGAGACCAGGTCTTTGGGACATCACTTGAGCATCTGTATCAACCTAGTCCTTTCTTTGAACTGTTCAAGAGGTAAGAACCTGTCCAGTCCAGTATAAGTTGGCTTCTTCTGTTTAGTAATTGAAAAGTTTCTAAAATGATGGATCAGGGGAATGTTGTAGCCTTTGATTTCACCAAAATATTTAATAAATTTGTTAAAATAGGTTCATGGACAAGAGGATGAATTGTGGGTTGTTTAATATATACTCAAATTATTTTTATGGAGATATATCAGTCTGGAAAATTCTCTACTGGTATTTCACAAATTTTATCGATGCCTTAGAACAAATATAAATGAGCAAATAGGAGCTCTCATATATCTCTAAGATAGTGCTTGTACATTGGATACCCAAATTCTAGATAGGCAGGAAGCACCACATCCAGCACGATCATGTAATGCAAAGAAAAAAAAAAAACTAGGGTGTCCAGATCAGTGTTGGACATCAGGGAATAGATGACAGAGTCTATCTGAGATCAGAGAAGCAAGGTTAACAACTTTGGTGTAAGCATCGACTATAGTCAATAGCCACAGATGAACCGAGCGTAGGCTTTAGCTGACAGCCGTGATATGACTTTTCTAATTTTTCATTTATCAAAATAAAATGTGAACATTGTGAACATTTAAAAATAACATAATGAAAACATATATGTATATGTTACCTATTGTGATTTACATTACAAGTAAAGCTGCCTGTAGAATAAAACAAGCTTTCAGTGCTTTAAAGCTTTCCTGATCACACAAGAACAAAATGGATCCGTTGTCAATGCACAGCACAAACTAGTGTGCGGACTATGAGTGCCGGCTGTGGGCAAGGTTTGGCCACCGGTGAGCGCCATACCGAAGTGGTTAAAGGCAGGAAGCCAAGGCCAATAAATACTCAGAGGCAGCATTAGCATTAAAACCACTCAGATGTAGGTTGAAATTTTACCTTTGTCAATGAATAACTGTGGGACTTAGGGAAAATGACTTAATTTCTAAGCCTCTGTTTCTCCACTGTAAAAATGGAGATCATGATTCCTATCAACTGAGCTGTTGAGGAATAAGTGGGTGGCCTATGTAGAAGCATTAGGGACATAGTAGATGCTCAATACATATGATTTGCTTTAAAGCATATGTTTACTAGTAGTTGGCTAATAATTTACTAGAGCAAGAAGGGAAGGCCAAGGGCGTGGGAGGCAGGGAAGTAAGAACAGTCATGAGGAAACATGCGTAATTTTGCAGAAAATGGTCTTTCTCATCCAGGACCAATTTTTGCTTGCATAACATCTTAAGTGCTCCGCTTAGCACCTTATAAGAATGGAAGAACCAAATCAAATATGTAATCAAACTTAACAGGGATGAATGTTAAGTTACACAATAAAAATCATTTAGATAATTGTAGTAATTACAGATAACTACAGTAAATTTGATGGTTTAGAACAACAGTAACTTGACTAGAGTCTACAGAGTGATACAGTTTCTAGAATGCTTGGGGTCCTTGGGATGTTTTGATAGAAGTAGAGGATGCATAGAGTAAGAATTTTCAAGTAGTATACTATTGGACCAGAGCAATTCAGCTGGAAACAATTTGATCAACAGCACCTTGGTTGACATATCGATGTGGTTGAAATTGGTATTCCCTAGTTATAATTTTTTAGAACATTGGTAATTTTGGTGTCTAACTATCAACCATTTAATCTTATTCTGTCTAAGTTTCTAGAGTGAAAAGTTGGGACAGCATCAGTGTTAGTATTTGAATTCTCCAGGGTTTTTAAGAACTTGTCTTTTTCCCATTATAAAAAATATAAACTCATCATAGAAAAGTTAGAAAATATGGATAAGTAAAACAAGAAGAATAAAATATGCATAATTTCAACTACCCATAGGTAACCACTGTTATTATCTTGGCTTATATCATTCTAGGATTTTTTCTCCAGAATCTCTGTACTATACCTGTCTGACAAAGGAAAGGGGCTGTGCTACAAGGTAGTGAGCTCTCCATACTAGAACTTTTAAAGCAGAAGTATGAAAATCTGCCAGAGACATGTCAGAGCTATCATATAGGAGAAAGGTTAAATTTTATGATGTCTATTTTTTTTCAACTAAGAAAAAAATCATATTCTAAGAAAGAAATACAATAAATGTCATTGGAATGCTCACTTGTGTATTGTTCAATTATATTGTATTTGTAGGATGCAGCTGAAAAAGAACTAAAATTCCAGCTCTTTTTTTGTAATCCATTCTGTTGTTTTTCAAAGTATTGGCTCCAACGCCTATATTTGATTTCTGTGCTTGAGTAAACCCACCCACATGCCAGACTGAACCCCAGTGCATTTGACATTTTCCCTTTTGAACAGCATCCAGCATAATGTAGCTTACTGGAAAAAATCTACACAGTATGACTCAGCCAGTCATGCAAGCATTTCTTTCTGTGGAATTCTTTATTTTTTTTCTCAAAATGAAAATAGACTACATTATTTGAGGATAAACAAATCTGAAAGTGTTTCCAGTAGTATCTTTTTATGTATAGGCTGCTGAAGATTAACTGAAAATTCTTAGCTAAGATCTTGCTTCCTACCTAAATGTTTTAGTAAATACAGTATTAATGAAATAAAATTCAACTTTAAAAATTCTCTAACTGAAAATAGAAAATGAAGTGCTACTTCCTAGGAGGAAGGTAATACTTTCTTTTTCTTTAAGATGTCCATAACTTAGCTAACATAGTGCCAGCCTCACCATACACATTAAATGCTCTCTAAATGAAACTGTGTAGGGTAAAAGTACAGCTTATGAAAAATCCTGTGAGCCCTGGTCTGGATTCTTTTTCCTTTTCCTTCCTTCATTTTCTGATAAATTTTGGGAAATATCCCCAAGTAAGCACATGCATTATCAATACTAATAATTTCAAATCTATTTTTATTTTTAAGGAGTGGTCTTTTGGATATGTTCTTAGAATTGTCAATGGAGTGTTGTTATTAGCTGAATTTGTGCATTTGAGAAGTTCTTTAGGTAGAAAGATTTCTAGGCAACTAGGCAAGCACTTTTAGAAGCTATTGACTTTTGTTGTAAAATTGGCAGTATACAAGGAAAAAAAGACAGGACTATAAAGCTTGAGAGAATGAGAATGGAAAAAGAAGCAAGTTACAGAATGTTTGATCAGTAAATAACAACAGTAGCTAAAGGTATTGAGGGTCCACTATTGTATATGCTGGGTACTAGATTAGGTGATTTATATATACACTGCCTTTTATAGCCACCCTACAAGACAGCATTATCATCTCCAACTTACAAATGAATAAACTGAGGCTGAGAAGAGTAAAGGGTCCCACTGCTATTGGCAGAGCCTGGATTCATAGTCTGTCCCACAATAAAGCTCACTTTCTTCACACTACGCCATGTTGTCTCAGATGTGTCATAAATTAAACTAGGAAAAGACAAAGAATAAAAGAGGTAAAAACTATCAAATAGAAATAAAATGAATTTTTTATTTGAATATATTTAAGAAAGTCATGATAGCAAAAAGAAATTGGGTTGAATAGGCCAAGTGGAAGTAGATTAGACTGAGAAAGCATTCCCTGCCTTTGTAAATGTCAAGGGATAGGGCCAGTTGGATATCCTCTTTGAATCCTCTCTCTCTCTCTAACTACTGTATACAATCAGCTGTTTTCCTCCTTAAAAATCTCTAAAATATACTCATCTTTGGCAGGGCCTTCAACACTGCCCATGTATTTCTGGCTTTGTGAGAATAACAAAATGGTACCTTGTCTGGCTAATGAATAAAAAGAGGGTCCCCTTCCTCTTCCTGCTGTGCCACAGAACTTGGCTAGGGAATCACTGTTTGATTTGTAACAACCACTCGCCCCTTGGGAAGGTGCTTTGTGTAGGGCATAACCTGCATGGCTGTATATGAAGGCCTTGGCCTTGTTCTTTTCTGTCACCATTGTCTTCACCATGGTCCAAGTCACCATTATTTCTTCCCTGTAGCATTCTATTAATTCATCTCCTGACCTGCAGTCTTCCCCCTTCCTGAATGCTTTCTCCACGCAGCAGCTGGAATTTGCTCCCTGAAACACAACTCCGATCATGTTGTTCCACCCACAACCGTTCAATACGCCTGCTTTATCCTCAGCATGGAGTCCCAAGCCACTGGGTGTAGCAAACACGCCATTCTTTCCCTAACCCTGCCAGCCCTTCCCTCCTCTGTCTTACACCACCTCCCTTCCTACCTTCTACTCTCCTGCAGTTCAAATGGGCCACGTCCTCTCCTCTTTGATATTGCTCTACCTTGAATCCCCTTTGTACTCTTAACCTCCAGCTGTGGAGGATCTGGCTGCTTTCTATGTGTCTTTCAGAACTTGGCTCAGACATCCCCTTTGAGAAGCCTTCCTGACTCCATGAGCCCAAGCTACACGTCCCTCTGTGCTCACACAGTGCCTTTACTCACTTTGAACTATACCACTGACAGCTCTGGTTTGTAATTGTCTGCCTCTGTATCTGCCTTTCCCTTAAGGTAGCTTATTTCTCCAGGATAGGAGCGATACCTTATTTAATTATTGTAGCCTAGGCACCCAGCATAGTACTTGGCACATTGAACAATCTCAACTGTCAGCTGGTAAAACAATTTTTTACTGGTTGGCTGCAAAATCAGTTAACTGTTCCAGAAAATGGCGAAGCTAAGGATGGGGGAAAAAGGGTAGAAGGGCAAGTACTGTCTGGATTTAACATGTTCAGTGCCTCTGTCACAACTTCTGGAAGGTTTTTGATCCCTGGACTTTGTTTTTTCTTTCTCATTCTGGCATGGAATTGGAATTTGGACTATTTTTCACACCTGCTTCAGTGGTGCAAAATGACTCTATAGGAATGCATCAGTTAGGCAAAGAGCAAAACACAGGAAACAGCTCTGACAGGGTTATTCCCAAAGGATCTGTATTTGGAAAAGAAATGGAATCTGAACTGATCTCTTTAATGTCTCATATAGCCATAAAATCAGAAAATGTGGAAAGAGGAAGGTCTGCAGGTAGGTGGTGGTTGATATTTAAAACACCAAGTTTTGCAATTTCCAGATGTTCCTTTTAGTGGAAGAATTATTGCCCAAGGTTGAGAGTATTAGGTCCCAAGGGTAATAGAATTGGCTCTCCAGAGCCAGAAGATGCTTTATTTTTTTTGTATAGGAATAAGGACCTAAGTGGAAACAGTATCCATGTAAGTATTAACTTTAAAATCCTCCACAATTTCCTCCTTATCTCTGAATACAGAGGATGATCTTGCTCTTCTCATCATGTTTAAAACCTACCCTTCTGTCCTTCCAAGGGGAAAAATCAGCAGCCATGAAAATTTATGCATGTAATTGACCCTTTGCCCCACTATGTGGGATGGTAGAAGGGCATTGGCACCTGCCATGGGTATACAGGAAAGAAAACATTTTTGTTCAGGTCCTTATTTTTTTTTTTCTTTATATCTCATAACTTTTCTTTTTTTTAAAAAATTTATATATTATAATAGTTGTATATATTTTGAGGGTACATGTGATATTTTGATACCTATGTATAACTTGTAATGATCAAGTCCTGGTAATTGGGATATCCATCTCTCTCTTTCTCTCTCTCTCTCATTCTATCTTTTTTAAAAAAAATCATGTATATTTTCTCTCTAGAAAAAGGTTCAACAAACTTTTTCTATAAAGGGCCAGATAGTAAATATTTTAGAATTCACTGGCCATATAGTCTCTGTCATAACTACTGAACTCTGCCATTGTATGTAAAAGCAGTCATAAACAATATGTGAATGAACAAACATTGCTGTATTCCAATAAAGCTGAACACTGAAGTTTAAATTTTATATAATTTTTGTGTGTCATAGAATATTCTTCTTCTTTTGATTTTTTTTCCCCAAGCATTCTTCTTCTTTCATGACTGCTCCTAATCAGGTAGTAAACCAGATCAGGCCTGTGGACTATAATTTGTTGGCCCTTAAACTCGAATGTCAACTAGGGAGTGACAGGGTTGGATTTATGCTTTCAATCAGTGTATCTCCAACCGAAATGTGCATATGAATCCTCTGGAATTATATTAAGATGCAGATTCTGTTTTGAAAGTCTGCATTTCCCACCAGCCATCAGGTTACTGTGGATCTGTAGCACTTTGGGTAGCAAAATTTCAAAGCTTGCACAGTTGGATGTATCTATGGAGAAGAGCCAGGATTGGAGAAAGGCCAGGTGGGGGCAGGGCCATGGCGATGGTAAGTTAAGAACCCTTGCAATGACCCAGGAGTAGACTGATGAGGCCCATACTGGAGCAGGATCAGTGAGGTGTAGAGAGGGGCAGGTGAATATGGAAGACTCTTTGGAGGTAGACTCAGCTGGTCTTGGTTGCTGAGACTATGTGAGAACTGAGAGGGAGGAGAAATTGAGATCGACTATAAGATTTTGTTGGTTAGTGGTGCCTTTAGCAGAGACCCAGTGATCCATACAGAAGTGGATACAGAGGAGGTGCTTAAAAGTATTTGTGGACTAAATGAACAATCCAGGGAAGAGTAGCTTGTTGAGAATGACCTCAGTCTGGGGTAGTTTGAGTCTGTGGAAACCAAGAGAGCAGCAAAGGCAGGCGATGTTTTGAGGGCAGAATGCTGTGTGACACAGCTGGTCTGGGAATGGGTGGTTTTCCATGACCTGAGAGCTAAAGCTAGAGCAATAGCAGTGCAGGTTGAGAATCCCTTATCTGAAATGCTCGGGACCAGAGTGTTTTGGAATTCAAGAGTTTTTTATTTTTCTTTCATGGATTTTGGAATATTTATTTGCACATATATAATGAGATATGTTGGGGATGGGATCCAAACCTAACATGAAATTTAGTTATACCTTATACACATTGCCCGAGGTAATTTTTTACAATATTTTGAATAATTTTGTGCTTGAAACAAAGTTTTGACTGCATTTTGTCTGCAACCTACCACATGAAGTCAAATGTAGAATTTTCCACTTGTGCTGTCATGTTGGCACTTAAGTTTTGGATTTTGAAGCATTTTGGATTTCAGATTTTTGGATTAGGAGTGCTCAACCTGTACTAACTAAAAAAAAGCATAAGATATACTGAAAATCTTCTTAAGGACCAAAAGTAAACTGGGGCATTTGTCACCTTGCAAATGTTCTTGTAAAAATGTTTAACTTTATTCTTATTTTACAATAGGATTTTTATTACAAAAAGCTATTGAGGAATGAGAATTTTCTTGCAAACATTTTAAAGCTTTTGCCTAGAAATCAACCTAATTTGAAAGTTATACCATAAGGTTTTCTCCACCTTTATGTTTAACTTGATTTGTTCTGCTGAAGATACTAAATACCTTTCATATATTGAAGGAATTTGTTCTTTATATAATATCATGTAGTGCTTTCTTAGATGGAACAGATTTTCTTTCCTGGTGTTTTTGTTTTTGTTTTCAAACCCACTTTTGCAAACTCTGATGAAAAAAGGAATTTACCTGAATATGCCGGTGGTCTGTGTCATTGGTCATAAAAAACTTCGAACATACCAGTGATATTTAATCAACAGCCTCCTAAGTCTTTGTCTCTAGTCTCTCCCTCTTTCAATCCATTTTACACACAGTTGCCCAATAAATATTTCTGAAGCGTATCCACGATCCTATTACCACCTCGTTCAATAAACTTAAATGACTCCCTATGGTCTACAAATGAAATCCAGACTCCACTCCTCAGCCTGCTTTTCAATGAGCACCACCATCTGATTTCCATATGCATTTCCAAAAGATTTTCTATTACTCACTTTCACTCACCCCACCCGATGACCAAATCAACTCACTGCTTCCTCCCAAGTCCTGCCCTTTCCTGTCTCCGGGCCATTTCACAAACTATTCCACCCACTTCCACTCCCACATTGCAACTCTGAACCCTATGAAGTCCAGAACAAACTTCCCTTTCTCCCTGAAGCTTCTCTAATTTCTAAGTTAGAAATAATATTTTTTCTTTTTTAAAAATTTCCAGGCTGGGTGCGGTGGCTCATGCCTGTCATCCTAGCACTTTGAGAGGCTGAGGCAGGAAGATTGCTCGAGGCCAGGTGTTCAAGACCTGCTGGAGGAAGAGTGAGACCCTGTTTTTAAAAATAAATAGAAAAATAAACCAGGCATAGTGGCGCACACCTATAGTCCCAGCTACTCAGGCGGCTTGAGCCCAGTAGTTAGAGATTGCAGTCAGCTATGATGACACCATGGCCCTCTATCTCAGATGATAGGGCGAGGTACTGTCTCAAAGAGCTTTGGAATTTTATTTTTTAATCTATGCAGCAAGGTATAGCAGAAAGGGTGTGGACCTCTAGAATGTAAGCTCAAGGTAGGACTTGGTCCATTTTATTCATTGCTGTATCTCCACTGCCTAGACAAGTAACTAATGTATAGCAGGTGCTGAATCAATATTTACTGAATAAATGAATGAAGTTATGTGTTTACTTAAATTCAATGCTATCATCACATGGAAAATGCCTAAGACATGGATTGAAACAAGATAGGCACTTAATAGGTTAGGTTAGGGTTTTTTCCCTTTCTTCCCTCTTTTATGGCAGTTGTAAATCTCAAATATATCAATTTCTACATTGTCTGGGACCTGGTGGCAGAGGGAAGAGAAGTGAATCTATTGAGCACCTACTGTCTGTAAGGTACTGTGTTGGGTGCCTTATATATGCATCTTATTTTAATTCTCCATAAGAATTCTATAAGGTAAGTAAGTTGTTTTTTCCATTTTACTGATGTAGAAGCTAAAGCTCACATAAATAGATTTAGGTCGCAGATTTAGTAAGTGGCAGGGCTAAGATTTTAAAGCCAAATCTGTGTAATACCCAAACTCATGCCTTTAACAACCACCTATAACAGTGCAAGTTATTATTAACTAGTAAATTACAAAAGCAGTATATAAAACTATGTTTACCTGGCTTGAAAAATCCACTTTTTTGCCACTGTATTGTGATGCCTATCAATGGTGCCATTATGTAGCAAGTGCTTAATGAATGAATTTTGAAATAAGTAAATAAATTTTAAAATAAAATAATAAAAACCCAATGAATTACAGAACTAATGGATTAAGAATAAGGGATTCTTTCCTACTAGAGAATCATGAAGTCAGAATGATGCATGTTGGCACAGAAACACCAATTGCTTTTGCTCAAAGAACAAGGTTCTATATAAAGTGGAAATAAGTTCAAATTGACGAATACTCTCTTGCTGCCATCATGGGAGTGGAGAAGTTCTGTAGCCATCTTTGAAGACTGTACTCTTTTTTTTTTTTTTGAGATGGAGTCTCACTCTTTGCCTGGAGTAGAGTGCCATGGTGTCAGCCTAGCTCACAGCAACCTCAAACTCCTGGCTCAGGTGATCCTTCTGCCTCAGCCTCCCAAGTAACTGGGACTACAGGCATGTGTCACCATGCCCAGCTAATTTTTTCTATATATTTTTTAGTTGTCCAATTAATTTCTTTCTATTTATAGTAGAGAGGGGTCTCACTCTTGCTCAGGCTGGTTTCTAACTCCTGACCTTGAGCGATCCACCCACCTCGGCCTCCTAGAGTGCTAGGATTACAGGTGTGAGCCCCAGCCGAAGCCTGTACTCTTAATTACAATGCCAGCCATACTGTCACTGACCTGAGTGGAGGTTTTTCCAGGTTCTTGGTGATTGTCGGGTTTGGGGGTGGGGAGCATTTCAGGATGCACCAAATAAGCCAAGCAGGTGATAATACACTCTTATGGGGGAAAGTGGGGAGCCTTGAAATTCCTAGGTTTGGGTTCTCTCCCATTTTCATACTTTATATAGTTGTCTCACAACTGTCATGGTGATTTCAAGGAGAGAGAAATTTTAAAATCACAATGTAAATGATATCATAATTAGCTGGAGTTCATGTGAGGTGGCAGAGATAGCTGACAAGCCAGTTGAAGTAGTTCTTGCCTGTGTTTATCAGCCCCTCTGCTTAAGGGTTGTTTAACACCTGCACCCAATCTTCAAGTCCCTGCCCCTGGTGTCAGCCCTGTCTCCTAGTCTCCTACTCTAACAATACAGATTTAGAGAGAGTCTCTGAGTCTATGCCTGCAGGCCTGGAGGGACACTAGCTCATGATCTTGTTGTTGTGAGTTGTCATCCACAACTGATCCCAGTCCATGGTAATACCAGCTCCAGTGGAAAGGTTGAAGTCAAAAGTGCTCTCTGACTCACCTCTTCGGGCTAGTCAAATCACAAAATTAACCAAGTTAGGTGTAGAGAACTTTTAGATGAGAATCTTCTGCAAGGTTCAAGTTGTTCACAAGTTGTCAGCATGCGTTATCTCACCATAAAAGGGAAAAAACAAAGTGGTTCTGCCATCAAAAATGTCTTCTCAAATCTTGAAGACTGTGTCCCATTCGGTTAATGTGTGACTGTGGGAAGTCGCTTAACTTCTCTAACCCTCGACTGTCACACAGGGAAAACAGTGGGTGCCTGATCTGTTGATTTTAAAGATTGAGTAAAAGATTGCATATAGAGCATTTTGCACCATGTTCAATAAGGGTTTTAACTAGTGATACCATGTTACATTGACCACACTACTTTCAGCATATCTGGGAATGTGCCCCAAGGAGATACTGACCAGAAGAAGCTGGACTAACTGATAATTAATCCTGGTGTCAAAAAGACCCTTATGGGTATCTTTTAAAATTTTTTTCAGAGTCACTAGCCCCTTCGTTTAGCTCTTAGCATTCTGTACATTTTGGCTTTTTTTTTTTTTTTAAGTACTGCTTTTTAAGAATGAAAATATCTTACAACTAATCACTATCCTGGGAAAAAATTATTAGATTTTGCTGGTCAATAGTAAAAATAATTATAATACTAACAGTAATATGAAGCATTTGCAAGATATTTCACTGTATGCAAACTGTTTTTCACATTTCACCATTTGCAACATGTGAAATACAAAGAGTTTACAAAATAACATATCTTTGATCCTTGTATGTCTTTACAAATATTTGCAAATATATGCACAGGCAGAAGACAAGTTTCCCAAAGTTCACACTATGGTGAGATTATGGGTAATTTTTAATTTTTTGGAATTTCTCTTTATTTAACAACTAATATTTATGTATCCTTCTTATAATCGTTATGCTTGATCTTTTATATATTTTTATTTTCTTTTTTAATTTATACAAATTTAAGGATACAAGTGCACTTGCATTACATGGATATGTTGCATAGCTGTGAATTCTAGGACTTTAGTGTAACTATCACCTGAATAGTGTATATTGTACCCATTGAGTAACTTCTCATTCCTCACATCCTCCCACTCTCCCCCTCTTTCAAGTGTCCAGTGGCTGTTATTCCACACTCTGTGTCCTCATGGACACATGATTTTAGCTCCCACTTAAAAGTGAGAACGTGTGGCATTTGACTTTCTGTTTCTGAGTTGTTTTACTTAAGATAATGTTCTCTAGTTCCGTTCATGTTGCTGCAAAAGACATACTTTCATTGTTTTTTATGGCTGAATAGTATTTCTTTGTGCATGCATGTGTGCGTATATTACTGTTTCTTTATTCAATCATCCATGAATCAATCAATACTCAGATTGATTCCATATCTTTGCTATTGTGAATAGTGCTGTGATAAAAAATATGAGTGCAGGTGTCATTTTGATTTGACAAAACCCTTTCATTTGGATAGATACCAAGTCTCCTGAGAGTCTCTTTCAGTGTGTGCAGTCATTCTTGAATACTTGCGAGAGTCTGCAGGGTCTCTTTCAAGTACTTGCAACACATTGATTATGAATTACTATTGATTTTGACTTGATTTGTATGAGAATAAATCCTTATTCTCATTATCAATACAATAATAATACAAACTACCTTTTATCAGACACTGGGTGTGTATTATCTAATTCTCACGGCATCTCTGGAGGGTAAAGATTATTGTCTTCACTTGCAGTTGTACAACCTAGATTCAAATTAGCTTATGTAATTTGTCATCCAGATCATAGACAGTAAGTGACAGAGCTGTGATTTAAGTGCAGATCTGTCTGACTCTGCAGCAGGTGTTCTTTACACTGAGCCATACAGACTGGACACCCTCAACCACAGGGTCAGAACCTGACATGTTCATCTCACTAATAGGTGTTGAGTGTTGTATCAGTGTAACTTCTCTGCTAGAAGGTGGGAGTGCAAGGATGAACAAGACCTGGTTCTTTAAGGTTCTTTAATAGTTCAGAAGGGGGAGAAAATGAATAAATAAGACTTGTACAAAGAACCTTGTTGATGTGACATCGATTGGGAGGGACTGGATTAGGTAAGACACTGTAGGAAGTGAAGGCTTAGTTAAGTGCTGAGCAGTGAGTAGGCGTTGGCCAAGTGAATGGGTGGGGTAGGGGTGAGGGAGAAGACCACCCAGGCAGAACGCACAACGTCTAGGAAGCTCTTTATGGAGATAGAAGGCACATTTGGGGACCTGCAAGCAGTTTAATATATTTGGGTACAGCAGGTCCTAAATAACATGTTGTTCAACATCACTTCATCATAATGGTGATGAAAGAAAACAATTCCTGGCCAGGGCTGTTGTCCCTGTGGAGTTTGGATGTTCTCACCATGTCTGCATGGATTTTCTCCAGGTACTCTGGTTCCCTCCCACATCCCAAAGCTGTGCATGTTAGGTTCATTGGCGTGACTACATAGTCTTGGTGCACGTGGTTGTGTGTGGGTGCACCCTACTATGGGGTGGCGCTGTGTCCATGGCTGGTTCCTGCCCAGCCCTAAGCTGCTGGGATAGGCTCTGGCCACCTGTGACCTTGAACTTGAATAATTGGGTAAATAATTCTCTTACTTGTTTTTGTTAGTCTTTCTTAAATGTATGTATAGCTCACATTTATTTCAATGTTTAATATTAGAAGTGTTTGGGATTTCTATTTAGAAGTTTGATGATGTTTTTATAACCAGAAATATGCCTTAGAAACTTAATTCTTATTTATGTCAATTTGCCTAAAAATTGGTCGTCTTATATGTACTTTCGCTTAAAAGTTGCAGTTTCCAAGAACCTATTGATGACCGTGAGGACCTACCGTACAGAGAGAAGGGCAAAGTGGAGAGCATGACACTTTGGGGTGAAGTTAAGGAAATTGGGCTTATCATAGCAGATATTTATATCAGTGCAGGGTGGGATTTTGTTTTAGGAACAAGAAAGGGACAGAGAGCTAGAAAGAGGTAGAAGCCATGGACCAGGGAAGCCAGGCTATATAGAAAAGCAAATGAAGGCTAGAGGAGCCTGATGATTTCAAAGGCTCAGAAGACACTTTGCCAAAGTTCCCATTGCTCCGTGTGTCATATTCTGGTCCGCAGTGGAAGAAAACATGTAGAATTACTAATGCAACATTGTTCAAAGGCTTATGATATTTATCTCTCTATCCAGTCGTAAACAAGGACTTACAATATAAGAAAAGGTTGTTTTTTTTTTTTTTGATGCTGGGTATCATTCTGTCACCTAGACTAGAGTGCAGTGGCATCATTAGGGATCACTGCAATCTCAAACTCCTGGGCTCAAGCAATCCTCCTGCCTCAGCCTCTGAGTAGCTGGGGCTACAGGTGCATGCCACTATGATTGGCTAGTTTTTCTCTTTTATGTAGAGAAGAGGTCTCGCTCTTGCCCAGGCTGGTCTCAAACTCCTGGCCTTAAGCAGTTCTCCTGCCTCAGCCTCCCAAAATGGAAGGATTATAGGCATGAGCCACCACGCCAGGGCAAGAACAATTGCTAAACCTTGTTTATTCAGAATCTTCTCCACTAATTTTTCTCAAGAGTTAAGCCTTTGCTAGAAACCAAGGAATTGAGCCAAAGTGAATTTCTGCCAATGTGAATGAGGTCAGAACACCTGAGTGATATAAGATCCAGAGGGCAGAGAGCCAGCCAAGACACCTCTGTGCTAGCCAGGCTGTCTTAACAGGAACTGAACGAAGAATACTTTTTTCTTCTGAGGCATATGGCCTTTATTTGGGGGAGGACAGCTCCTAGAAACTCACTATAACTTTATAGTAAGGAGAGCAGTGATGTTTGGCCATAAATGATCTCCAGACAGCGAAGGGCAGTTTCATAAACGGGTGTCCTTATGCTGATGAAAACTACACAAAACAAAACCTCCCAAACTATTAGCTAAGGGGAATTCTGTGGATCGAACTTGTGTTCTTACTCATTATGATTTCTTGCTATTTTGTTCCTTTTGAGTTCCTGTATTTATTGGAGGTAGTGATTTCAAACATAATTGACTTAGTTACATTGGTCGTACTTACATACAATAGCATTTATATCATGTCCTACACAATTCTGAGGACTTTATGTACTAATGCATTTGATACTTCTATAGACTTATGAGGTAGGTACTATTATTATCTCCAGTTTACATATGAAGAAACTAATGCAGAGGAACAAACCTATGGTGAAATAGTTATTTAGTAGAGTTGAGATTTGAACCTAGGAAATATGGCTTCAGAATCTATGCTTGAAATCTGGAGTTCTCAAGTTTTAATGTAAAGTAGAAACACCAGGGAAGTGTGTTAAGATGCAGAATCCCAGACCACACTCTCAGAGATTCTAATCTAATTTGTTAAGGAGGAATCTGGATATTTGCACTTTTAAAAAGTGCTACATATACTTATGATATGGGTGTTCCTCAGACCATACTTTGAAAAAGACTGCTTTAAATCACTACCATAGCCTGTCTCTTGTTACTGTTGTTGGAAGTCTGCTTGTCCCCTGCCTGTTTCCTATTATCCCAGTATACTGTTGAATATAGAGAAAAAAAGATATGAAAATAATGACATTCTGAGGATGATGATCTATCTATATTTATGGATTTTACAGCATTGGTTCTATGTATGTAAATCAATTTGAATTAAACTAATTTTATGTCAAGTTTTAAAAATTCTATGTGATACCAAGTATATCTTTGGACTTAATCTTTAGCTATTTATTTTTATGCCCCACAGACTTATTTAGAAATAAATTTGTGGTCACTCCAAGAGGAGACAATCTTCTGTACTTTTGCTTCTAGATGCTTTGTGATCAAAAGGTGACATTCTTTTATTATTCCAACATTGGGGTCAGAACTAATGTTTTTGTGTGTTAGTCATTTTACGATGGCCTTTTACTGTATGTAGTTGTGTTTTGAGAATGTGACCTGACCTATGGCATCTCTCCATTCAAGAATGTCTAGTATTTCTTGAGAGTTTTACTGTATTTCTTTTAACTCTCTGCCATAATTCTTACACAACTGTGATAAAAAGATATGCTGTCAGAGTAGGGTGAATATTCAAGTCAATGCTTACATGATCAGTTGAAAAGTACTATTTAGAATCTTGTTTTTCTATCTGAAATTAAAAGGATATCTGATTTTTCATCTCTTATCTAAATTGAGTATTTAAAAGGTACCTGTTTTAGGTTAAAACCATAACTCACATCCACTTTATTAAAAAAAATTAATCAGAAAGGTCTCACCAGTTACAGTGTAGGCCTTTAAATTTACAAAGGTTCCAGACAGCCTCTGCCTCTCCCTTAAGGCCAGTGGCCTTTGACTTATAATAGAGCAAAGCTTTCCTGGATCAACGCCTGCCCTCTTTCCTAACTGTACCTTACCAAGAGAAATGGTATGAGAGATAGGAGCTTTTGCTTGGGGGGAAACAATGGGGAGAAGAGGACAAGATTAGCTGGAGACTGGAGCAAAGGTGTGTTAACAAGGGCATCAGAGACTCAGAACACTCAGTACACCACAATGGAGGGAGGAGCTTTGAGTGACAGTGGAGTGCAAATTCTTTTCCACATCCTCCTTTTATTCTCTGGTGGACTCAAAATCCCATGTTGTAATTGGGTTAATCTAAGAAGCAGGTTTTATCTTACTGCCTTTCTCCATGTGACCCCATTCCAGAAAGTTCTGTACTTTTGGGCCTAGACATTGAGGACAGACCACTTAGTTTCCCCCATTTCCAACTGAAACTTTATACTGTCTGGGCAGCCTGGGTGTATCTAACCTAACTCATAAACTTTCCTATACAGATACAATTATTTTTATTCATTCCTCCTCTTTCGATTGGGGGTGTGCCATAGAAATAAACACTTTTTAAAAAATTGACTTCTGCCCCTGACCAAGATGGAATAACTGTGAGACTAAGATTTTCCTTCCAACTAAATCAATGAAAAGAAAATCAGGAAAAATATATGAAACAACGGTTAAGACATTGGAGATCGGAAATTGGAGGACAGTGACACCTGAGAGATGGGAAACAAGAAACATGAGCTCTATAATTGCCCCAACTTACTTGAATGAGTTTATCGGTTGCTGTACAAAGAAGGGGTATGCAGGTGGGGCCAGTGGACTCAGTGTGTTGAGGTGAAACTGAGAGTCTAGGAGGACAAAGGCAGTTAGATTTTGCAGGGCAGAGTTCTTGAGATTAGAGAGAATTGCAGAAGAAGGAAGTCCAGAGATCTACTGAGGGTCCCCTTCAATTTTTAAGCAGAATGTTGATGAGAAAACATGTGTATGAGAACAATTTTCCTCCCTGGAAAAAGAACTACCCAGAGGGATTAGAAGGAAAATTACCAAGAGCTCATACAGGGCTAGGAATAGTGCCTATTTCTGCCACCCAGATGGGAAAACTTGTAATTCATGGGCCACTGGGTAAAGTAAGGTATGAAAAAGGAATTGCCTAGGAGAATAATTAGCCCTAAAGTAAATCCTGCTCTGGTACTGCCTAATGAATCTCAAAAGAATGACTCGAAAGTATCAAAATGTTTCGAGTAATATAACTGTGTCTCAGAACAAAACTCAAAAATATTTGTAGGAATTTAAAACTCTCTAGTACCTCCCAAGGTAAAATTTTAAAAGTCTGGGATTGATTAAAAAATTGCCAGACATGGCAATTGATACCCAACCAGAACTGGCATTGTGCTAGAAATAGCATATAAGAGCATTTGAATGATCAATATAATTCTATTCCATAGTCCAAAAGTTAAAGGAAAGATGTTAAGTAGAGATCTGGAATATAAAAAAGGTACAAAGTGAACTTATAGAACTGAAAATTCTAACATCTCAAATGAAAAACACACTGTATGGGATTAATGCTAACTTGGACATTGCTAAAGAAAAGATTAGTGAACTGGAAGATATTGCAATAGAAAATACCCAAAATGAAACATAGAGACGAAAATAAATAAATAGAGCATGAGTAAACGGTGGGACAATAACAAGCAACTGAAAATATGCATCATTTACCTATTAGAAAGGCTGAAATTAAAAAGACTAAGTATGCTAAATGTTGGCAATTTCTGAAAAAAATCCACACGATCTAGCCATTCCACTCCCAGGTATGTGTCCATGAGAAATGAAGTCATATGTTCACACAAATTCAAGCCCAGGCCAAAGTGGGAGCCTCTGGTATACAATGGTCACCTCTTTGAACTTCCTCTGGTCAATGTTTAATATGTTCTATTGGTGTGAAACCAAGCCAAGAAGCAACAGAAATGTATTCAGCAGTTACATGGCATTACATAATTTATAAAAACCATTTTGTTGTGTAGGTTATAGCTGCCCCAACAGCTTTTAGTCTATATATGCCAGCTTGCACTTGGCAAAAGTGTACAGTTGGGTGTAGTAGAGATTTTGTCAGTGATGCTTTATGTTTAAATAGCATTTTCAAATGCATTAAGTTCTTTCACATATATTTATCTTACTCATATGGAGATCCCATTTTTATCAGTGTTATTAATTATTACACTATGATCAAAGTTATTGATATTAGGTAATTTATGAAGTAAATTTTATGGTATGCAGAATAAAAAAGATTCACTGTGGATTATTAACTAGGTTTAGAAATCATCAAAATGTTACTTTTAGTAAGGTACTTTAAAAATAATTAAACTTGTACTGTCTATTACAGTAGCACTGGCTCCATGTTTGTTGATTAAAATTAAATAAAATTAAAAATCCAGTTGATTCAAATTAAATAAGATTAAAAATCCAGTTCCTCAGTCACAGTAAGTACATTTCAAATGCTTGATGGTGCTCAGTATGGCTAGGAGCTACCCAGGCATACTGATAGAAATGCAGAATGTTTCCTTTGTCGTCCTTTGTTGCAGAAAGTTCTATTGGACGGTGCTGATCTAAACAAATCCCCTCTTATTTTTAGTGGCTAAAAACATATTTTTTAGTTGAGTTTAATTTTAGGGTTGGAGAATTTGAAGCTCAAAGAAGCTAAATGATTTACACAAAAGTACACAAGAAGAACCTGAAAATGGCCCAAATATCCTGACTTCAACGAAAATGATCATTATAGCACCTCACACTACCAAACTATTACTAGTATGTCTGTTCTTGAAGAAGAGAGGGTTGGATACTCCAAGCTGGCAAGTAATCAAACAGTCCTTTAGTTTTTTATTTGTATTTTATACTTGTATTTGAAGTAAGGCATAGTTGAAGTCCAGAAACTTTACTTCAAACAAAATAATGATGTCACACTATAAAGACATGATCTGAAGGAGCTTGGAAGCTTTCCAATTTCTCTGCTCTGTCCCTTTATACAAGTCCCCATTCAAGCCACTCTACTCCATGCTGGGACCAGACAGTTTGTTCTTACATTAACAGAAAAACAGGCAGAGCTGCCCCCGCTTAAAATGTCCCTGGAGCACCAGGTGGTAAAGGGCTCATATTTTCAAAGGTTGCTCAGCAGGGCTTTGAAAATTAAAGAGAGCCCAGATGAGATGTGGAGAAATCATGCAATTACATTTGAGAAGGTGCAACCTTTCAACTGGGTGAATTCTTGATGAGACAGCAAAGTGAGTCATTAAGCAGTATGCTGTCAATAAAGCTGAGACCCAGATTTGTCGTGGATCAGCTGCAATGCCAACAATTTAACCATGCAAAAAACCATGAGCGGGTCCTTAGTGAACCCTTGGACTTGTTTTCATTACACGCTTACGACATTTATTTTTCTGAAAATAGACAAAGGAGTAGATGTATATGGAAGAATTGCTGATGAAATGCAAGAGTTCCTTAAAAAAATTATGCAGGGTCATTTTGGAAGGTCAACGCTTTATAGCCTCTTTACCGGCCTCAGGGAAAAATGATCACTTCCACATTTGAATTTTGGTAAAAGTTGTTTTTCTTGGATGTCTGCTAAATTTCATCCAGCTTTTGGCAGAAATTGCCTTCCTGGACCCCGCCGAAGTGCTGGCTGACACGTTACATCTTCCATGGGGCAACAACTGCTCTAATGAATTCTGGGAGCATAGCCTATTTTTCGTTACCAGACGCTGGAGGATGCGTGACTTGTCATTAACCTTCAAAACTGGCTCCGTGCAACAGGATTGTCAACAGATGGTGACTCTGATTCTCTCTCCCTCTCCTGCTCTCCCTTCTCTCCCTCCTCCATCCCCACGATATCTTCTGGCACAGAATGCTCACTGGTTTCAAAGGGAAATTTGTGTGTGACACAGACATTGAGTAATGTAGAACAAAGACTGGAGTTTCTTATATAAGTGTAGACGATCGGAATTAAATGGGCAGCATAAACCTTCAATAGTGTTTATGCGCAAAGACAGGCCTACTGTGATGAAATGCACATTTATCCTGAGAGACGGGTTACTGAGCATCAGGAAAGGGTGTCCCAGCACCAGGTGTAAGACCTTTACCGAGGTCTCATAGCCAGCATTTTGTTTATAATCTGGGCCTCGCCATTTAATTTTGAAGGCTCTCACATTGTCTTTTCAGTTTTATCAATGGGAGTCAATAGTATAATACTTAGGGCATTAATTATCAGCTAGTCAAAATAAAGGTGTCCTTGGAAAGAGGAAGTTCATTCATTCATTTAGCAAATATTTATAGGGTGCATGTAATATATCAAGCACGATGCTAGGCTCTAAAGATAAAACAAGAAGTAAACCAAAGTGCCAGTCAGGAGGAGGATTATAATACAGCTTCTAATACATTCCTGGGGAAGCACATTTGAGGACAGGGAGGTCTACAGCTCAGGAAGCAGAGGTGCCGTGGGGAAAGGTTCTGAAAGCATGAAGGGCCATGTGGTAAATGCATCAGATTTTCCCAGAGCATCGGTTTTATTTGATAGGAAGTTTAAACTATTTATCTTAAAATAAAACATATTAAAGAGTAGAAATAAATTTTCAAGTAAATTTATTTAGTCCAAATAGAGCTGCGTCATTCACCTCTCTCCTAATGAAGACTTCTAGAGAAGATTTAGGACGTAATTATCGGCTTTTTGTATAGGAGTCACTGAAGCCTAATAAGCCCTTTCAGTGCTGGAGGAATAAGCATCTTATTATTTTGCATTCACAGGGCACTGTATGGCTTATAAAATGCATTCAATGAGTTTTGCACCTCACAGTAAACTGATGTTCTAGCCTCCACCTTACTGATGAGGAAATTGAAATTCGATTAATCCATTTCAGTAACTTGTTCGAAATCAGAGCTGGTAAGTGGCAGAATCAGACTTCATCTTGGTTTCTGACAACAAATCTATTATTTTCCCTCCTATGTTAGATTGCCTCTCTTCCTGATGATTAAAAATTAGAAGACCTAGGTAAAGGATCTCTACTGCTTTTGTGGCTAGGAGTGAGGAGGGTAGACTTTGGGAGATTCTGACACGGAAGACTCCAAGAGGCTGAATGAGATGAAATGCTCTGTTTCATATCTGCGAAAGCTTTGGAAAAAGGGGAATTGTTGAAGGGGGACTTGGTTAAGTGGAGAGCATAGTGGTGACAATTTATGGATCTATTAAGAAAGGTTTCAAGTCTGTCTGTTGTTAGATTTTGGTTCTCTGGCTAGGAGGCCTTGGCATAGGTTATACTCCTCGTTCTTCTATTGATGCCACGTTACCTTGGACTTGCTGTTTTGACTTTCCCATCCATCAAAACTAAACTGTCTAAAATTGCCGAAATTTTGGAAGGATATATCATCAGGAAAATGTTTGATACACCATCTTAAATTAGGCAATCTGGAAATAGTATGGGCCATGTTGATGCTTATTGAAAAGCAAGTGGGGTTAACCCACATATTACTTGGCAAAGCTAAATTCCTGAACTGTTTATGTATCTTTACATGTAACCCCTGTCAGCAGACTAAACAAGGCATTTGCTTATAATAACTGCAGATTTGATTAAAGTCATACACTGTGCTTTAAGACTTAGAAATTAAATGGCTGAGATGAAGAAGTGACAAACTAAGGAAGCCACGGCCTGCCTGCCAATTGTTCTTGGCAGGAAATGGATGACTCATCCTGAACATGTGCTTTCATTGCTGAGACAATGGGGCACAATGAAAATGTTCAACTATTGAATAGCGTGGGCATTTTTGTCATTCGGTTTATAGGAGACTGATGGAAATACAACTACAGACTAATAAGAACTCCAAGCTAACTCATGCTATCGTGTGAGAAAACTGATGATAAACATTAAGAAAAAGACATGGACTATTTCAAAATAATCAAGAGATTTGCGTGCACTAATAGAGACTGTGTATGACAGATCCCAGGAAAGTAGAGGCAGAGAAATTCTGGAAGTTAGCATGGAAACACAATATTGCCAATGGGAGACATGATTTATTGCCAAGAGGGAGGGAATAGGATTAGTTGCTGAGGGAGAAATAAACAACTATGTTTTGGTTGCAGGAGAATGGGGACTTTTCTGAAGTCCTTCCTAATGTGACCCTGATGGGTATCATCTGCTGTCTGGTATCTGATCCTGTAAAAATATCTGACAAATAGAGAGGGGATAAGGTATTAACTTGGTTTAACCTCCATGAACTTGTCCAGAGATACTGAGAACTTACAAGACTTACAGACTGGGGGCCTGTGTGAGAGGAGGATATATGGGAAATTTCTGTGCCTTTTGCTCAATATTGTTGTGAACCTAAAACTGTTCTAAAAATATAAAGTCTGTCAATAAAAAATAGACAGAGTTGTTGACAAAGTATCAGAGATCAAGGCACTCCTGGTTTGGCCAGAGGCTATGAACTGGTTTTATTCCTAACTGGCTTTATAACCTGGGGTAAATTTGCCTTTCTGGGGCCTCTGTTTCTGTATCTTATTAATGCGAAGTTTCCCAAGATTATCCTCCAGCTGGAAAATGCTGTGATTCATGTGAGGAGAGATATCTATGTACATACAACAATCCCAGAGGAAAGCACGGTTTTGCCAATAGATAAATACCTTAAGTCATTTTGCCGTTTCCTCGGGGAAATCTACACTCTGTTATTATAGATTTACAGTAACAGGTGTGTGGGGAGTGGAGCACACGCTGAAGGAAATGGTCATTGTGAGTGGGGAAAGAGGACATTTTATAAGGTGGAGAGGATTAATAATGAAGGCTCTGCTGGGGATTACTTTTCACTGTAACCTTAGCCATACTGTCCACAGGGAAATAGGAGATTTGCATTTTCTCCATTCTATTTGCAACCCAGAAAGCATTTGCTCAGTTGGGACCCTCCTTTATATATAAAAAAGAGTCTACATAAGTCCAGGATTGTAAATGGAAAACACAAGAGGTGGTTGGCAGGAATCCTGTGGATTGTTCTACAGTATGTGGATGTTGCATATCTTCCTCACTCCCTCTCGTCTTCAAGAATACAGGCAGAAGATGCCCTCTGAGTAGGTACGCTGGCCTTTTCCTGCACACTCCCCTAATGAATGCAACCGTGAACGCTGCAGGAAAATGATGCAGCATAAAGAAACACCAGAGCCGAGGGAGGTTTTAGCACACAAATCCTCCCAGCAATCTTGGACTGTCTCTAAATATTCTCCCGATTCATTCTCTCGAACATTAGAGCATCTGTTTGTGAGCCAGCAGAGCTTTTCATTCAGAATCATGACACTCTGCAGGCAGTTACACAGAAGAAAGTCTTTTATCTCAGCTTTCCAAAAGCTCCATTAGGCAGATTCTTTTTCTTCTTTTCAGAACAGACCCCTGCTTATTTTGGAGGAGGTATGTTCTTGACAAGTGCTTTTCCCAAATGCACTGCCTTGTAATTCAACCCCTAGTAACTCGACCAGCTCTTTGACATTATCAGATCGGAGCGAGGAGCCGGCTGCCCGAGGCTGTGGCCACAAAGGTGAATGTTTAGAGCAGAGCCGGCTGCACGACTCCCAGCGGGTTCCCACCTCCCCACAGCTCCGTTCAGATTTTTGTTAGAGCTGCATGTAGAGACCTACCGGGTGGCACAAGAAACAGATGTTGGTATCTTGACTCAAGTCTCCAAGGTTTCAGAATTTATGAATACTGATATTTGTGGCATTTATCTCACATTTCCCAGATGGTCTTGATGCCAGATTATTTTTCTGGGTCTTTGATATTGAAAATGTACTTTTTATAAAATCAGTGGTTCTCAAACTTCAGTGCACATTAGCATCATCTGAGTTGTGCTTATTAAAAATGAGGACTCACAAACCCTTTCTCTAAAGATCCTGATTCAGAAGCTCTGAGGTGAGGGCAAACTTTTCAATTGATGGTTTAAAACTTTGTATTGAGTTGTCACATACTCACCATAAGGTGCTCTCACCTTAAGTGCACAGTTTGCTGAATGTTTACATATATATCCATCTGTATAACCACCACCCAGGTAAAGCTGTGAAACATTTCCAACACTCCAGGATGTTGGCTTGTGCCCATTCCCAGGCCACCCCTCCCCCATCCTGCCCCCAGATAACCACCGGTTGGTCCAGTCCCACTATTCCAAGATGTCTGCTTTTTTAACCAGCTGCTCAGGGGATCTGGATGAAGATGCTTTTCTTCATCTTTTCAAAATCAATGTATTTAATACCATCATCAGGAAAAACTCATCTGCAAGTTTTCAGGCTAAAACTAGTAGCCTATAATGGATAAACTTAACACCCTTGTCAAAGTAACCTTTTTGAGAGATTTGGGAAATCCCCAAGCCTAGAGGGGCTGCCAGTCAGAGGAAGACATGCTTGGAATGTGTCAGATGAAAAAAGCAACTGTAGCCCCATTCAACTGGATTGCAACTTGCCTGTGGTAATGCTGGGTATTTAGTGGTGTCTTATAAAAACAGACTTGAGAGTAGGAAATTTTAGTGTCTGTCAAGCATTACCATCCAGGTAAAAGGTATTTGGATCCATAAAAGCTACCCTATTTCTTAAGCTAGAAACATAGTAATAGTTAATATTCTTGGAGCACCATAATTAATTCTCATAACAACCCTATTAAGGCAGACTTTTATCCTGAAAAAGTAGTATTAATTCTTTGGGTAGGAAAATAATACTGAATATTAATTGAATGCTTCCTATGTGTCATCGTACTAAGTGCTTTAAATGGATTGTCTTTTTTTTTCTTCATTCCTACATTCAGAAGAGTGAACTAAGCACTAGTGGGCTTTCCCAAGGTCATTAAAGGTAGTAGATAAGATTCGAACCCAGCCCTAGTCTTATCCAGATTCTATTCTGTTAGCTTCTGTGCTCAACTATTTCCCTAGAGAAATACAATTTATTTCTTGGCTTGGTGGAACTCTCTTGTCATGAGATCATATAACTTCCTTGGTTTTAATTTAAACTTTTGATGTGTAATTTGGAGGTCTCAATATTCACACCCATCAAAAAGCATAATTTCCTGCCAGAAGATAACTTCCAATATAAATTCATAAAATGGCATTCTGGTTTATACATCAGAATCTTGTGAGTTTGATCAATGTCCAAATGGGTCCTTAAAGGCCTGTGTGTACCATGACAAAAATTAAGTTTTAGAACTTGAAAACCTGAGGACGATAGCTGGCTCAGGATAATTTTACCATGGCATTACCAGCAAATTCAGCTCCACCTCCTAATCAGCTCCTACGCTTCATCCCCTCCATCCCCACAAGACTTTTGTCCTAAAGAATCTACACACTTAGTTTTTTCTACTTTTCTTAAAAATCTCAAAGAAGACATGTAGGTTCAGGAGAAAAATTTATTCTTTCTCTACTTTTGTCATTAAGATATATATACAATAATGGTAAATATAAATACTTAAAAGTCTGACCTCAGTGCTTTATTGGTCGCATCATAAATTTTAGTGGGAAAAAAATTACTTCAAGGATGTCTTCCTAGGCAGGCCAAATTTCTTTCAGAAATGAGTTATAGGTGCCATAATCTGCATTCATGAACAATTCCATTTGCCTTTTGCTCATTTATAGTAAGCAAAATCCAAATACATGCTCATGAATGGCCTGACCAACACCAGTCTTCTTTAGCTTTGCAATCACAGTACATCACAGAGCATATCTCATACTTTTTAGGTTTGTCCATCATCACTTAGAGGAAAGGAACAAATGCCCTTTAAACACCTTTCCTTGGCTTTAACCTTAGGCTCCCTCCATGGCTTTGGCATTCATCAGTACAAAGGGCAGTTCGATCTCAAAGGCAGTGATAATCCCATAGGAGGGAGATACTGATTCCTATGGGTCTGCTCAGGTTAAGGTAAATGTACTCTTGTAGTCTATGAAACAATTTAACAGAGACTTAGGAGCTCTCACATCCATTTGGAATTTATTCAGCCATCTATTATTTCACTAGAATATATGCTCTGTGAATACAGGGATTTTTATCTTTGATCACTTCTGTTTCCCTAGTACCTAGAACATAATAAGTACTCAATACTTACTGAATGAATTGATTTATCTGCCCATTCATCCATCATCCATTGTTTACCACTCCACCTTAGCTAAGGGTTGTGAATTTTTCAGGTATATAGAAAGAAAATAATCTGCTTCCTCCAAAATGACTGGAAAGCAGCTCCCTGACCTGCCGTTTCATACTGCTCCAGTTCGAGTAAGTACTAAAGTAGGTCAGGATGCTGCATTTTTTCCTTTATTTAGCCATCCTGCTGCCCAAGAAAAAAAGTTACTCTTCTGATGTAATCATTCAAGTGACTGCTTCTTACTGCATATTTGCCTAAAACCAGGTCTTGGTAAATTTGAGCTCAGCAGCACCATTTTCTCTTAATTCCAGCTTTTATTCATGGAAATATCAAATATTTCTCCATTTATATTCTATAATCAAGGGGATTATTTGCCCCTGAATTAAGTTTTATTTTACTAATTTGAATAGTTAAAGATGGACAGAGGCGTTAATCTTTACAAGGCCACAATTCCATTGAATGGATATTTAAGGTCAGGTGGATTAAGGGAAGTAAGGGAAGATAATGGCAGAGAGAACTTTTGTACAACTCAGTCCCATCCAGGCTTCCCTGCCTTCTGGGTAGCAATGGTGGTGATCATATTCCTTCTCTGTAATTGCACTGTGCTCATAAACAAACAGACGTAGGCGGCCTGGCTGTGTCTGCGTCTCTATGGGACAGTTTTGATCATTAACTATCTCAACGTTCACCACATAACTTTGATCCATCGCTTCCTCTCTGGAGTGTTCCTTTATGAAGTCTCATTGCCTGGGAGCCCTCAAATACCACTCTAATACATGCCACCTTGTGTTGTCAAATCCTACACAGAGGCCTGTAAAATGAGTATATTCTCAGATGTACTGAAAGATTCTGCTTTGAGCAATCTGGAAGTGCCCAAGGCTAGACGAGGGTGGTGGGAGTTCGGTAACTCTGTGCCCTGACTGGTTGTCACTGAAGCCACAGTTGCCACAGAAACTGGGAAATGCCTAAATCCCACATCTCATTTGCAAATCCCATGGGCTTCTCCTTCACTGCTAGTGGAATTAATTATCCCAATAGCTCAGACACATAATCTTCTAGAATCTTGCAGTCATAGGTAGTCAAATTCATTGCAAACTCAAATCTTCATGGATCATCCAAGTTAATTAAAATTGAGTGGCAAATGCTGCTATAAATTTAGAGCCTCATGCATGGCAAGATTTCATTTTATCCTTCTTCTGGGGTTAGCCTGGTAGATTAGCATGCAGTGGGACATGTTATTCACCACGACAGAGTGAATGCAATGAACCGGAAGATAGGAACATGATTATCATGGAATTTATTTTAGCATGCCAGTAAACATAGTGGATTTCAGCCTCACTTTGCTGACTCTAGGGATTCTGCTCTCAGTGTGTGAAGATAAAGCATGTTCTTTGGGAACAGGTCCTAGCCTTAGGACTCAGGTTCCATCTTTCATGGAAGGAATACTGTGCCAGGCTAAGAGTTGAATTTGGAGAGCTCAGATTCCACGGCAAGACTAGCTTAGAGATCTAACTGGGTTCCCCCTTTAAAATAGCTGTGTGACTTTAGACAAATGCCTTAACCTCTCTGATCCTCTGTAAAATGAGAGAAATAATTGCACTTATAGTTGACCCTTGAACAACATAGGGGGTAGGGATGCTGACACCCTGTGCACTTGAAAATTTGTGTATAAATCTTGAAGCCTTACCAATCACATAAACTGTCAATTATCACAAAATGTGATACATTTTTTCTGTATTCTTACAATAGAGTAAGTCAGAAAAAAACCTCAAAATGTTATTAAGAAAAATCATAAGGAAAAATACATTTACTATCATTACGTGGAAGTGGATCATCAGAAAGGTCTTCATCCTCATAGTCTTCACACTGAGTAGGCTGAGGAGGAGGAAGAAGAGAAGGGGTTGGTCTTGTTGTCTCAGGGGTGGAAAGGCAGAAGAAAATTGGCATATAAGTGGACTCACACAGTTTAAATGTGTTTTTCAGGGGTCAACTGTATTTCGTAGGATTCAATGAGATAAAGCATTTTTCATGTTGAACTTAATACCTGGAATTCAGGAAGTGCTCAATATATATTAGTCATTATTTGTGTTTATTGGGGCATGGAATTTGAAAGGGGAGTCAAGCTGGAGAAAAATGGAAGATGAAGTGAATTTTGAGAAAGACATTTGACAAACTATCCTTATGTTTATTCATTCTTAGCTAATACTTATTGAGCAATTACTCTGTGCCATGCAGTGTTTTATGCATTTAGAATGCAGTAGTCTATTTCTGCCCTTGTGCAGCTTACGTTGTAGTTGGGGGGAGGGGAAGAGACTTAATAAGCAATAAATGTAATAAGTAAATTATATAGTTAGAGTGTGTTATGAAAAAAAGTCAAGTCAGCTAAAAGGAATTGGGGCACGCAGGGGTGGGGAGTGGGGCTGGATTACATTTGGAACTCTGCTCATAAATGGTGTGGGAGTAATTCTGCTGTTCAGACTGTGAGTCCTTAAAATGATTGAATTTGTCTCCACCAAGCACCAGACAAAAAGCAAACATTGACTGAAAGCTTACTCTATGCCCAGCACTGTTCTGAGAACATCACATTTAATACCTTTTAAAATCCTTAGAACAGGTAGACATTATTATTTTCTCCATTTTACAGAAAGGGATCTAAAGAACAGAGCAGTTAAGTAAATTGCCAAAGGTCACACATTTACTCAGTGTCAGAGCTATGACTACACCATCCTTCGTTGCCACTAAGCTATACCATCCCCACAGAGCAGTGAATGAAAGTTAGAATGTAGAGATCTTGACGTAACTTCCAGCTGCTGGGGCAACTCTGCCTTTCAAAATAACAAAGGAAGTCTTCATAGTCAGTCACATCCGATTGCTATATTCTGAGTGTAAATACTTTTAAGGTAAAATATATCAGGCTTTCATATGGTAATTGCTCAACCGTGGTTATTCATTAATAGAGAAAATAAATGATTAAAAGTGACTAAGTGACTATAAATTCAGTAAATTTAAAAGAATACATTTGTGTTAGTATTCCTCTCAACAGCCTCTACTTAGGTTATTTATTCAAAGAACAGCTATATAATCTCCTTGGTATACACATGGATTTGGGAACTCAATAGTGTCCCGGGGTTTTATGACCCATAGGTAGCATCTTTAAAATAAATTTTTGGTTGGATTTTTGTGGTTGCCTCTAAGTTGGAGATGGATGACACAGTCCAATAGGAGGAGAAAGGAAGACTATTTTCTTTTATAAACATTTTCTTAAATGGCCACTATAAGTTTCTTTTAAACAGGAGGTCCCAATTGAGAATTCTCTGATTCAAAGCTGCATCAGCTGGAGGACTTCCTGCTAGTAAACTTGTAAGAAATAGTATAGTGCAGGGGTCCTCAAACTTTTTAAACAGGGGGCCAGTTCACTGTCCCTCAGACCATTGGAAGGCCGGACTATAGTTTAAAAAAAAATATGAACGAATTCCTATGCACACTACACATATCTTATTTTGAAGTAAAAAAACAAATGGGCAAAAACACCTGCATGTGGACTATAGGCCGTAGTTTGAGGATAAGACTCTTAATCAAGACTGATCAGTGATTGTGTCATAACCACTTAGTTAGCTGGATAACCTCTTTGAGTCTCAGATTCTTTTTCTGTGAAATAGGAATCATCACCATCACCACCATCACCTCCACCTCCTGGGAATGTGGTGAGAAGTAACTGAGATATCACAAGTGAAATACTCAGCACAGTATTGGCACCCACTCAACATTCAATGAGTGTTAGCAATCATTATTAATAAAAGAGTCATTGTTGTTTTTAGCAGTTGCAGGAGAGATGGACTTGCAGAATAGGAAAAATGATAAAAGCCAGTAGCTGACTTTGATTATGACTTTTAGCATTAGACTCAGCAAAACCTCAGGCAAGTAGTGATGAGGTCTACTTTCACTCTTAATCATTCTGAGTAGAAAGAGAGTGTAATTTGGGAAGAAAGCTATTAAGAACCAAAGACCACTATGCTATGATTGGTCAGTTCTCTGAGAAAAAGGAACAGAAGGTAAAAAAATGCCTTTTGGTAATGTCTATCTGCAAAGAAGCCAAGGAGAACAGAAGGGCAAAAGAAAGAAGGAAAGGGCAGCGAGAACCAGTAGGAAATAGAAGCTGTGACTATTGTAGGAGGGCAGAGGTGGCTGATGGTGGGAGAATGGAACAAGTGGTGGAAGTGAAGATGCAGACAGTGCTTTTGTTTAGCTGCTGCTTCCTCAGTACTTATGAGAATGAGCATTTTATACTCTGTAGGCTGGGTTGTGTCTAATGGGAGAGGTGAAACTTGCATCTGTAATAACATGATTTTGCAGTCAGTGTTAATATGTGCCAGGTATGTTCTTCACATCTCATGAAGTAGATTATCCCTATTTTATGGACACAGAAATTGAAGCTTAGAGAGGTGAAGGTCACTCAACAAATGAGTAGAAGAGACAGACTCCAGAATCTCCTACATATTTCCTCTCTTGATATTTCTCGAAGCTTCAAATGGTCAACTCCCACGTATCAGAAAGCCATCAACTAGAACAACTCATGTCATAATTATGCTAGATAATTGAGGTGCATTGTAGATAAAAAAGAACAAAAATAATGCTCTTTTATTTTTCTGTTTGCCAGTGAGAACAACTAACCTTTAAAAAAAAGTCAAAAAGGCATCAAATGCTACAAATCTGGCATTTGATAATTTTCAGTTAATTATGGATAGCATTTGTTTAACATTTAGGCAATTTGAAAAGGAGTTACTGAGTATTAGGAGCATGAAGCAGCAAGGTTTTTTTAAGCTCCTGGAACCATGAATCAAGGTAAATAAAAGTCTGCTGGTCAGAAAAGGGCACCAAAAAAGCCTTTGAAAAGTAGTTCAACTTGACTTTGACTTATATCTTTGGGAACTTGCCCAGTTTCAAGGTGAGGCTGCTGAGACAGGAAGTATGTACGACAGTACAATGAAATTACAGGGCTCCAGTTAAATCTTCATATAGAAAGGCTGAAACTATAAGGGAAGCTAACTATTAACCCCAAATAAGCAAAATTTAGAATTAAATTGTGACTTGAAATTCTCTAGCCTTTCCTTTTAGTTCTTTACAGAAAACAAATAGCATAAGAAATAAATGTGTTTGCTCTGAACATTATCTAGCAAATTGTCTTGTGTACACTTAAGAAAACTGAGATATGGATAACATTAATTAATTATGACCAAAATCCACTGGTGTTAAAAATAAAACCAATTGCATATTACCTGGGTAATTTATGATGTTTATCTACTTACAACAATGGATATTTAGACAAGCTGGTATATTGTTACACCACACAAAAAGTATAGTATGAAGGACAAAAATGCTACATATGAATAAGAGCAAATAGGTATGACCCAACTTTTATCTCCTCTTTGTTTCNTCTTTGTTTCCAGTTTTATTTTTTAAGCATTAATTCTTAGCATTGGCTTCTATTTTTATTGACTAGACAAAAGAAATTTGGGATCTTGGTGGAGATCAGAGTAGGAAAGTAAGACATTTGGAAACAGGAAATTCTTGCCTCCAGTCAATCCAGCTTGGTTTTTCCTTCTGAGAAGTGCATGTATCAACCCACACTCCCTAGTTCATTTCAGAGTGAGGCTCTAAACATTTACTTTTGCAAAAAATTACTGTCTTTATTCCCCAGTGAAATAAGGCTGTGTCAAAGATGACATGGAGGATTCCCTTTCTTGCTTTCCATGGCTAGAAGAGCAAGACTTTCTTGTAAGCAGATAATTCAGCTCCAGTGGTTGGTTTGATTCAATTAGTGATGGGGCTAACTTCAATTTTTACATTCTAGGAGGAGGAGTTGCCCTTTTCATATTGAGGCAATAGACCATGGGCCTGACTAGTTCCATCACTTGCTTCTCTGTAATTAAAGTGAGAGCCCAGACAATGATCCTTGGGCAAGGAGTCAGTGCCCATTAAATTTGTCAAACTGACCTCTATCCAGCAGGGACCATCTGAGCGAGGAAATATTTAGCAGGTATAGATATGCCAAGCACTAAGCAAGGGTGTGTTTCTTTAATAAGTAGGTGACTAATTCACCAAACTCAATGTTTAATGTCCACAGACACATTTTGTATGTACTTTGGGACATTCCAAGGCATTGCTAGACTAAACTGTTGGCAGAGCAGAGATTCTTGGTGCCTTCTGTCCTTTGTTTACAAACTAGCTCATTCTTGCGGATATATATGCAATTGATGACTCTTTCCAGCATTACTAGATATCATTGCTTGGGTAGCAACTCAAGGTAGGGAAAGATAGCTAGAGCAACCAGGCAACAGTGGCAGGCAGGCCAGAGACAGAAAGTTAGGATATGTAGTTCCCATCAGCATTTGGAGTGTTCAACTAGACAACCAAGTCCTTTGGAGAAAGTAGGGATGAACTCTTGGCTATAAATGTACATGGACAAATACAAATATCTTAAGGAAAGAGAGGACATAAGGACAATGTGCTTTAGGCTATCATACCTATGAGCTTCAACCCTGATTTCCAGAGCAGGCAACTAATACTTATTATAAAAACACACACAGTTTAAAGATGCTGCCCTCATATGATCTGGGCGTGAAAAAGAACCCAGGACTCTTCTAGTCCTCACTGCCAGGAAATCTAACCAAGAAGGCCAGTCATCTCTTTCAGAGACCAATCTTTTTTTAGGGGAAAAGAATGACTCAGTATAATCACAATCACCTGGAAATGAACTGAAGACAGAGCCCCTTTGTTCTCCAGTTTAAATCTTGTAAAAAAGATGCATTATTTTCCTAGCTCCACTCCCTGAAAGGAACAACAGTTTTCTATATTTGCTGCACTGTTTTGTTGTAATTTTCTGGAAAATGTTTCTTGTGACTTTTATGAACATATGAAAATAAAGGCTAATACCTTGCTGTACCCTCCATTCTATGAGGACACTCATCTCTTGATCTCTCAAGCTCATTCTTGTCCATCATAAAGTGGTAGACCCAAAATTCCCTCCTGACTTTCTCCTGTCTTTCCTCTTTATCCCTGGTTTTAAAAGGATATGTAACAATTCTGCTATATAGTGAAAAAAACATCAACTCCAAAGTAAAAAAGACTCAGGTTTGGATATCAGCTTTGCTTGCTCGCTCTCTCTACATATGTAATTTTAGGCAAAATTTTTAACCTCTTATAGCCCTTGTTTATGCATTTGTAAAAATTAAATAAATAGTGTGGTATGAAGAAGAGACACTTAGCTTTGGAAGCAGAAGAAATGATTTTAAACTTTAGTTCCTTAACCTCTTAGAACCTAAAAATTGTTAGTATCCACTTCACATGGTGGTAATGAGGATTAGGCACCATCTCTGCCTCGTGAGTTCATAAGGGCTAAACGGAGTAGATGTGTGAAAGTTTCCAGTACTACATCTAGTGTACAGCAAAGACTACACAAATATTAAATTCCTTGTTCATTGTCTGGACAGTTTAGCGGAGGTCAAAAACCCTTTGTTTTACAGGAGCCAAGAACTTCTACTCATATTGTCAATAAGCCTTTTAAACTGGAGAGCCGGAACAGGTTGGGACACATTTACCTATTTTTCTCACTGGAAGAGGACTCTATGAGGTGCCTATCAATCTGGAAACTGAGGAAAATACATGTAAGTAATTTATGGATATTCTTTTATAGTACGATATTCACCATGTTGTCCTCATTCCCAATGGATAGTTCCATGTGTTGTGCAAAATTGCAATTAACATGATACACATGCAGCTTCTCCCATCAGTCTCTGCACAGGCATCCAACCCTACCACCCTGGCATAACAGGGTAGTGCACCATCTGACAGAATCACTCTGGACAAGCGCTCCTCATCCGTCAACTAAAGCCATTATTTATTCACTTAAAAATGGCAAGTATTTTTGGCTGTGTTTCCAAATTTTATGGCCACGCCATAGTGAAGTTTTCGCTTTTGAATAAAATGAAGGGCCTCCAGAGAGGAGTTTGTTCTGCTTTCCATATTGCCAAAATAACATGATCGTAATAACAGGGGACTTGAGAGAGCAAAGTCCGTTCACGACTTGTATTTCACAAGCAGCTGCTAAGAGAACTCCCTGCTAAGAAAGATTTTCCCCAGTGTACCCAATTTACACATAATTAGTAATTTTCTTTTTGTTTTTCCTTAAGCTGATGAATTACTACTGAGAACTCTCAAAAATTCACTTCAGTATTTAGTGGTTAGACATAAGAAGAAGGGTGATGGGACAAGATGAAAACAGGGTTAGTCAGGAGAGAGGCAGAAGAATCAAGAGAGTGTGAAGTTTCAGAATTGAGTGAAGAAAGTATTTCAAGGAGGGAGTGATCAATTATGCCAGATACTCCTGAAAGGTCAAGTCATATGAAGATTGAGAACTAAGCATGGATTTGGCAACATTACTATCAGAACACATGATAAAACAGTTAGCCCTGGGGCCAAGAGACATATTGGAGTGATTTAAGAGATTTCAGATGACTCTTGAGTTTTGCCATTTTTTTAATTTGTGTGGTTGCACTTAGTGCAAGATTGTTTATTAAGATTATTATGTCTATAAACGTTCTATTTGTAATAATAGAATCAATGTTATCTCTATCTTCTCTGATTATCGTATGACAGAGAACATAGGCCAAGATATGGAAGCAAAGGGCCAAATGGCTTCCAAGTTCCCTCCAGCTGAATAATTCTGGTGAATTCCATTTCCATGCACTTCCTGCCAGATAGTCCTCATGACTGCTCTTATTTCTTTTATGCTTGTGAAAGTGAGGCATAGTTTTTACAAAATTACTTATGTGCACATTATGAGAATCCAACAGAGCAAAGAACAAGTGACTTGACACAGTCACAGCTAGAACAAGAAGCCTTGTCCAGGACAGGTATTTTTAGTTGCCACTATATTCTACGCTAGTAAGACCCATTATATTAAGCTAAATGGAAGTGGGCAATCTGAGGGCCTGTACCTCATAATAGCCTCACTTTCCACATGGGGAACTTACTTTGGAGGAAACTTTTAAGGTGTATCTTTGTACATGTACCCAGGAGGTAACTCCACTCTATTATTTCCCTGCTAAGAAAATTGTTTCTTTGATTCCCTGAAAAACCCCACTGAGGAGGCTGTCATGTACTGAAAAAGAACATATTTCCCCATTTATACTGTACCTGCTTATTATATTTCTCCAAACATTTCAATCTTTCTCCTCACTGCATTTTTTTTTTTTAGATCAGCCTTTCTAAATACAGTTCATAGTGTTCTGTTTTATGTCATTGTAACTCTGGCTGCCATGTGGAAGTGGGGCCTGCAGTGCAGGAAGCCTGGTTATAATCGACGGATAAATCTGTTTTCTGGAAACTGTGCATTCCACAGCACCCCCAGAATATATGATGCTTAAATAATCTCTTTGTTTATTCCCTAAACAGAAGGCAATCAAGGCAACCAGTTTATTTTTCCAGCATTGCAAGAGGACTGCCATGCATTTTCAAACTTTTACTTTTTTTTTTTTTTTTTTTTTTGAGCTGCTGTTGTAAAAGTTTAGTGTGCTTTGGGATGATGTGTCATCTCTTATTTCTTCTTAAGGGTCAACTGTGCTGAGGGAGAGAAGGTCAATGTAAACAGTTCTTGGATTTCATTTCGGGAAATTCCAGGCCCCAGCTCAGCTTGTTCTGTGCGTGTCCACCTATCAAGGCCCACCCCTGTGTTGTTGCAGCTGTTGCTGAGCACAGAGCCCATTTATTCCCAATCAGCTGGAGCTTCCTGTAAGTGTTACCCAGATGCTTTTTCCTATTGCTACTCGATTGAGATTTTGTTTTTCTTTTTCACAAGATTTATCAAAACAGTTCCAGCTACACAGAGATTTGGAATGCATACCTTTAAAGTCTAATGACTTTTCAAAACACAGACGCAGTGCTAGTGGCCAACAATCAGAGATATCAGCCGCCTCCCTTAGTTCAACCTCTACCATGTTGTAGGTGCCTCCATGCAGAATGGGGGAATGGAATGAGGAGTTTGAATGTAGACCTCGAAGGGCTCTTTCATTGGAGATCTCACCCCAACCATGCCATAGCTGAGATCTAGACAAGACTGGAGGAGATTTCAGAGTTAGAGTCTTGACCTCAGCTCCTTTGTCCTAAGATAAGGAGAATTTTTAGTGACTTGCCCAAGATTAGTGGTTAATTATGCCGTGATCCCCTTGTAATAATTTTGATACACTTGATCTTGGGGGAAAAACAATCCTCAAGATTGTAGACAAGGAGTTCCTTTTTACAAAGAGGTATTTATTCTTGTTTTTGTTTGTGCTAGGGGTCCTGGAACATTATGTTTGATGGCAGTGGTTTAATATGGTTTGTTTTTTCTGAACTTGTCAGACATCTATATTTTGATAAGATAAAAATATGTATTTATACTCTATAGAAACACTCATACACATGCATTTGTGTTCTGCTTCTATCAATAGTTCCTTTGATAGAGTATAGGAGGCAAATGTGTCTGAATTTGTAAAAAAAGTAACCATCAAAGTAGTAAAATAAGCTAATCTGATGTATACTATATGAGGCATTTAAATTCTGATAATTCATGTCTGATGTAAGCAGTAAGAGCATGAAATGGTACACGTTAATCTCTTTTCTTCATGAAAGCTGGGGCAAAAATGATAATATTCTAAATAAAGGAGAATGCCATTAAAAACTTCAGGCATCACCTCTTACTCTTTCTACCTTCTTGGCCTCAAAAAAACCGTGGAACTCCCTTTGATCCTTTAGATTTTGAATTCTGTGACTTGAAAATGTCTCTGCTAATTTCTCAGGACAGTAATCACATTTACATTTTCATCATTTTTGAGAGACATTGGATCGCTGGCGAGGTTTGGGCTAAAATTCATCACTTTTTTAGCTGCTTCACTTAGCTGACTGGCTAATACTGTCTACAACAAGGAAGGATACTCACACTCTGCCGACATTTCCCCCTAGCTCTCTCCGTTTTGTTAATTTACTTGTTCAGTAGTTAACAATGTGCACTCTGGACTCAGATTACGTCGGTTAGAGTTTGGGCTTTACCTCTTGTTATCTAGACAATCTTGAGCTAGTTATTCAAACTATCTGAGCCTTATTTTTTCATTTTTAACAATGTGGATAATAATAGTACCTCTCCTGACCACCCTCCCACCTCCCAGAGGATTTTTGGGAAGGTCAAATGGGATAATTCATGGTGCAAATTAAGAGCTCTATAGATAGTAGCTGTTGCTATTATTATTACATATGAAACTGAGTATTCTTAATCTTGAAAGAGACAGAGGTCAGATTACATAGATTTTCCAAAAGGTGCACCTGAATGGAACTGCGGGACTCAGAGTCGGCTGCACAGGTGTTCAGAGCTGTTCTGTGGACCTGTCAGTCACGGAGTTATTATTCCCTCTTGTTTTCTTGACTTTCAAAGGACTAAGAGGAAGGCACATTGTTAGTCACTGAAGGGTATTCATTGGCCAGAATATATCTGACCATAGTCTCTTGGAGAACAAAAAAAATCATTCTTTATTCATATTCTAACTTCCACTTCAGGAAGTCAAACAATGCAATAGACAACCTTTTGTCTAAGGTGAGTTCAGGCTAGGGAAACAGATAAATAGACAAAACTATGCCCCGTTTTCTTTTTCTTTCTACCATTCTTATAAATATATAATAATATTGTTGTGTCTGAAACCTCTATTTCTCAGGGTAAATGATCTGTATATATACGTAAAATTCACTCATGTCACTTTTCAGTAAACCACCCATCATCCTGCAAGGTGATTATTATTCTAAATTTATTTTTAAAATTTTATATTTGTTTTCTAAACTTCACATTAATTAAATCATATAATATGTACTTTTTTGTGTCCAGTCTTATTCAAACTATAGGGGAGTTTTGTGTCATGACTTATGCAGAGTTACTAAATTTATAAATTACTAGTGTATCTTTCCTTTTTCCTCAAATGTCACTGCTGGATACCATTACTACTATTAAAAGGTTGAAATATGTGTAAGTGGGTACTTAAAATACATTCTCCTGTAGACGAAAATGATATACATTTTAGTTGGCTGTAGTTGAAGTGTATCTATAATATACCATTCAGGTAATATATTAGAGGTTAATAGACTTCTATGAAACAGTCTAGGACTTTAGTGGTCATGGGCATCAGTCTACATATTTAATAGAAGGAATGGGGAGTGTCAGCTGATCCAGCAAGCCTGGGAAATGGTTAGAAAATGCACCTTGGCACCCCCGCATATCCGTTGAGTTGTTGAGGTGTTCTTTCCTACCAAGTGTTAGTTGAGTTTGAGTTTGGTTTGAGTTTGTTCCCAAACCTGCATACACCAAGTATATTATTATTTTAATTACATACTTTAAAAATTAGATAAAGTGAGGAAATTTTAACACCAAAAGAAAAAGGCTTATTGATTTTTATGGCAACTACTTTTAATATTATGGAAAGACACAATAAATTTAGGTGGCTAAAAAACCTGTCCAAATAGGTAAAGGGAAAAACTGTATGGGAAAAATCATAACAGTCTAGAATTCGGCGCAATGATGGCTTTACATGTGTCTTTAAGTTGCCTTTCAACTTTAAAAGAAAACAATTAGAAAAATGTGTGGGGTGGTTTATGCAACGAAGACAAAACCAGAGGACTCTTGATCAAAGAAAAGGCCATGGGTTGGTTCTACATTAGAGAAATTGGTGGATCAATGTTCATCTATATATGAGTTATTTTAAAACACTTTATTGCTGAATATTTTAAGCATGTACAAAGTATATAGAGTAATATAACAACCCTCCATATACCCATCACCCAGCTTCAATTATTATCAACTTTCTGACTTCTCCTGTATTGTCTATACTTCCACCTAAACTCCCTCACTTGATTAATTTCATTGTTTTCTACGGTTTCTTCCTTTCTTTTCTTTTCTTTCTTTTTTTTTTTTTTTTGAGGTAAAGTTTATATGCTTTGAAAGGCATAAGTCTTAGCTATACAATTTTGACAAATGGATATATGCCTATATAATACATAACCTCATCCCAGCAATATTGAACATTTCCATCTTCCCTGAAAATTCCTTCCTGCCCCTTCCCAGGGACCCCCGATCCCAACCCTCCAGAGTAGGCCACTTTACTGATTTTTTTTTCATTTTAAATTAGTTATCTAGGACTTTATATAAATGAAGTCATATAAGCTATACGCTTTTGTGTCTGGCCTTCTTTTGCTTAGTTTAATGTCTGTGAGATTCATCCAATGGTGTGCTGGAGCCAGCTCCAATAGGCTGTGAGAGTCAGTTGCGTGTATCTATTCTCAACTCCAGGTTCAGTGACTTTAATCCGGTAGCTTGAAATTAGACAGGGTGGAATGTTTATCTCATGGCAATCGGCAAATGCTACAAATTGAGGTTTTTCCAACCCTGAAGCGCCAGTTGTCAGCACATCACTGGGTTCATTGATGTGCTTGGGTGAATCAGTAGTGTAATTTTTTTATATTGCTGAATAGTAGTTCTTTCTATAAATATACTACAAATTGTCCATCAATATATCACATGGATACACTGCAAATTGTGTTGATACATATCTGTGTTTTTTCCTGTTTGGGGCTATTGTGAGTAAAGTGGGTATGTATGTTCCCATGCAAGTCTTTCTGTGGATATATGTTTTCACGTTGCGTGCAACATCGTATGTTAATTTTAATTGGTTTATACTACTCTGATATATGAATATTCTCTATTTATTTTAATGTTCATAAAAATTTGACAGTTCTCAGTTTGGAGCAATTATGAATAATGCTACTATGATCATTCTTGTATATGAATCCCAGTGTTTATATACATACTTTTCTGTATCCATGAGTGGACTTGCTAGGTCTTAGGGTATGTATTTAATGTATCTTTATCATTAGTAGATAATGCCAGAATGTCTTCCAAATGTGCTTATTTTTATTCCCACTCAGAATGCATGAGTATTCTTATTTTACCATGTTCTTCTTCACTTCTTAATTTTAGCCATTTCATGGGTGTAAAATTGGTGATCAGTAAAAGGAAATGCCAGAAAGCAAATATCCCAGGAAACAGTAGACAGGCAGGAAGTTCTCCATGTGCCCTTTATATCCTAAGGAATTGCATAGAAACTGGAAGGACCAGACATCAAACTCTGGGATGGATACCCTGACATGTGGGCTATGAAACTTTAAAGCTATATGATTGGTGTTCTAGTTATTATTGCTGCCATAATAAATCACACAAACTCAGTGGCCTAAGTTTTAAGATTTCTTAGGATTCTTAAGGTTGACTAGACTCAGTTGGACACTTCTTTTGCCAGTCTCACTATTATGATTTTAGACTAGACTTTTTCTCTTTTGTACTTTTGTCAATTATGCTTTATCTATATTGAGGCACTGTTATTAGGTGAATAAATGTTTAGAATTTTTTAACTTTCCTGGTCAATTAAATGTTTAAAACTTATTATGAAATGTCTTTATCTCTTCTAATGCTTTTTGCCTTAAAACCTATTTAATTGGGTAATACAATATAGCTAAATTAGTTTTTTTGGTTAGTATTCTTTGGTTAATATTTGCAAAGTTTATTTTTGTTTTTTCTATTCTTTTGTTTTAATATGTCTCCTATATGTAGCATATAGCTGGGATTTTTAAAAATGCAGTCCAATAATCCATCTTTTAAATGGAGCATTTAATATTTATGTTTAATATAATTCTGATCTACTTGAATTTAAATCTGCCATCTTATTATGTATTCTTTTTTATTTGTCCTGACCGTCCTTTATTTCTGGTCCTCTCCTTTTGGATTAATACCTTTTAATTTTTTTCCATTTCCCTCATCCATTAGTTTGGAATTTATATACTCTTCTAATGTTAACCTAGGGATTATAAATGCATCTTTGATTTATCAAAGTCAAATACTAATTGTTATTTTAACTTATTCCCAGTATAATAATCTTAGAGCATTTTAATGCCACTTACCACATCCCAAATGTAAATGCTACTTTTGTTATTAGTTTTAATTATTTTATATAATCAATATTCAAATGTATTTTCTCAACAGTTTATAATTTTATTTGCTATTTCTTTTCCTCCTTCTTCTTTCTTCTTCCTTCTTTCTTCTTCTTCTTTTCTCTTTTCACCTGATTTCATTTCCTTCCACCTAAAAATGTCCATGGATATTTCCTTTCTATCAGTATTAGCCTGTTCATAATGAATTCTCTCACTTTTCATTTATCTAAAAATTTTTTATTTCACCTTTAATAGAATTATAAATTGACACTTACGTTCTGTATTAATCTGCTCAAGCTTCCATAACAGAATACCACAGACTGGGTGGCTTAAGTAACAGAAATTTATTTTCTCACAGTTCTGATGCTGGAAGTCTAAGCTCAAATTGCTGGCCAATTCATTTCCTGGTGGGGGCTGTCTTCCCTGCTGCCTTCTCACTGTGCTCTCGCTAGGTGTGCACTCTGGTATCTCTTCCTTTTCTTTTGAGGGCACCAACCCTATTGGATTAGGGCCCCACCCTTATGATGTCATTTAACCTCATTACCTTCTTACAGGACTTATGTTCAAGTATAGTCACATTGGGGGTTAGTGCTTTGATATATAAATGTCAGGGAAAGAGAAACATTTAGTCCATAACATTTTCTTTAGCACTTAAAATACACCATCATCCTCTTTTCATTGGTTCTGTTGAGAAGTCAACACTCAGGGCAATTATTGATTCTTTTTAGGTAATCTGTTTTTTCTGCAATTTTGAAGATCATCTTTTTGTTCTTCATCATAATCAGTTTTACTAAGATGTGCCTAAGCATGGACTTCATTTTTTTTAACCTGCTTGGGTTCATAGAGTTTCTTCAGTCTGTGTCTTGGGTTGTTCACGTTTGGAATATTTTTAGTCATTGTTCATATATTACTTCTGCCCTGTGTTATTTCTCCATTTTTTCTTGGACTACAATTTACATATATTTAGACCTTCTCATACTATTCTTTATGTCTCTTACCATCATTTATGTATTTTTTAAATCTTTTCCTCTCTCTGTGCTAGGTTTTCTCTTTGGTTTATGTATCATTTCATGAGTTCTCACTTCAGTTGCTTCTAAGCTAGTATTAAATCCATCACTAAGTTCCTAATTTTGTTAGTTTTTTTCACTCCAGAATTTTTGTGTTTTTTAAAAATGTACATCTTTCTTTATAATTTTCAGCTTTGCTGAAATTCTCAATTGTATCTTTATAAACTTAATCATACTCAGCATAGTTATTATAAAACCTGTGTTTGATAATACCAATATATGCCTGTTAAATATCCTGTTCTAATTTATTTTATTTTGTCCTTACACATGCATGGATATTTTTGATTGTGAGCTAGACATTATACTTAAAAATTATTTGTAGAAATTGAGGCCTAGTATAATATCTTTCTCTAGAGATTATTTACTTTTGCTTCAACGGGGCTGCCTCTGGATGTTAGCAATCTGGGATCACCTCAGTTTAATTTGTGGGATTGACAGGATGGAAAGCTTGGCTGTAGTTCCAATAAAGGACCACCTCTGATTCAAGTTTACTTTCTTCAGAGTCCTAACCCAGAGTGCATGGGACTTAGCAGCTCTTTGTATTTCCAAGCAGGTCCTGGCCTCCAGCTTTTGTCTACTTATTCCTGGGATATCATTATGAGCATGGCTCAACCTCCCAGTCCCTGAGCAGCCTCTTCCAGTATTAGCTAGTGCCCCAGAGGAAGAGCAAGGCTAAGTCCTGACCTTGCCTCTATTTATTTCCTCCTCTTCTTGGATCTTGACTGGTAGTTTTTCACTATTTTGTTGAGTTTCCACTACCTTTAGAGTAGATTCTTGTTTACATGGTATACAGGGTCATCTTAATTATAGACTCTATAATTACTGTAAATGGAAATCTGGAGTTCTTTTAGTATCCAACTATGCATTACGTGCAGTTGAAAAGAAAAATACAAGCCTTTGAAAAGCTCACATCATGTTTAGGAATACAAAATGTGTGCTATAGTTTTAAAGGAAGAGCACATACAAAGCTAAAGGGAAAAGAAGTTAGAGTGGACTGGAGTACCTGCTCTGTCTGTGTAACCATACCATATACAAATATACAATCTGACCATTTCATCTCTTTTGAGTTTGACAAGTACAAGCCTAGCTGTCTATCAGGGGTCCTCAAACTTTTTAAACAGGGGGCCAGTTCACTGTCCCTCAGACCATTGGAGGGCTGTTGGAGAGTCCGGTGCACATTCCACACATGTGCACTGTGGGCCAGGGACTAGTTGGCTGCTAAGCAGGACAGGCAGCTGTGGCAAAAACACCCGGTGGGCCAGATAAATGTCCTTGGTGAGCCAGATAAACGTCCTTGGTGGGCCGCAGTGTGAGGATGCCTGATTTAGATATTAACATTACCACTAGGTTATTGTAGGTGCATCAAATGCAGTGTGTTTAAACCCATGCCCATGCTAGATTTTTTTCCTCCATTTAATGGTATTACATTGTTTTTCTTGTCTTTATAATTCTACCCATATTACCCTGTTATACCTTGATTAGATCCAATTTTTTGAAAATTTTCTAAGCCAATTTAAACGATTATATCCTCAAAGTGCTGAACGTTTTTGTAAACTATTTTGCCTGAAGACTGGGTAATAAATGCTTACTGAACCTGAGCACACTCCTTATTAAACTATAATTTGAGCTTTGATCATATGCAACTGTTTTGGATTAATGTCTGTGTTATACAGAATTGTATTAACAATTTTATTTTTTATTTAATTTTATTATTTCATTTGGTGGTTTATAATTAAAGTATTTTATTTAAAAATCTGGAGATGATTTTAATAATAAATAATTATTCTATTTTTTTGAAATACCCATTTGATGAACTAAATGCTATTATGAAAGTGTAAGCATTTGAATAATTTTTAACATGGCTAAATATTGTTTATTATAATGCTAAGTGAAAAGTACAAAACTCTATGTCAACTATAATTACAGTGCTCTGTGTATGTGTTCATGAAAGAAAAGATGAAAAGAAATGCATCAAATTATTATTATTGATTTTATCTTGAAAGTGGGAATACAGAGATTAAAATACTTATCTTCATATTTTCCAAATATCTAAAATGACCATATTTTAATTAATTTTAAATGACAACAATAATATAAGTCTATTGTGAAAAAATACATAAATGTATAATATAAAGAATGACAGACCCTCGTTCCCTTCCCTGTTTTTTTTTTTCCTATTTGTACATGTATCTATTTAGGAGATATATATATATATATATATATATATATATATATATTTTTTTTTTTTTTTTAGAGTATTATGGGGCCCTTCCCTGTTTTATTCCTCAGTATTCTCTTGAGAAAATCACTATTATAAATTTGGGCTATCTACTTTTAGGCCTTCATCTCTGCCCTAGTGTGTGTGTATGTGTGTGTGTGTATGTGTGTGTAAATGTATGTGTTTACCTTTCTGGAAGAACAAGGCTTTCACTCTTAGATTTACTTGACAGTGGGGGTATATGCTTCCGTTTTGAATTCAGAATTGAATTGAAAATATTGCTTAAAAATTATAAAATATTGTCATAATTATTTTACTTGGACCAAGAAGTAAAGGAAGAAAAACTGAGTGTGAGCCCAAAGAACAGGTAATTCTATAATGAATTTCATTGATTATGCACTGATGGATTCCAGGGTGCAATCTGAAAATTCAATGTAGAGCTAGATGGATTTATTAATAAATTACTGGATGTAACCTATTATTAGATCACCTAATCAGTTCATGAAAATTAGTATTAAAAATAGAATAGAAGGCTGAGGTGGGAGGATTGCTAGGTAGGAGTTCAAGACCAGCCTGGGCAACATAGCAAGACCCTGTCTTTACAAAATAAAATAGAATAGAAAATATCAGAATATATTATATGTATATTATAGGGTAATTATTGTGTATCAAACATTCAGTTTTATTTATGCATGTATGTTTTCATTAGATCATGATGTAAAATGTACATTATGTGCTGACTGAAAATTAACTCTTGTTTTTGGAGTGTGTGTGTATGTATGTGTGTGTGCACGCATCTGTGTTTGTGTGCATCTGTTTGTGGGTGTAAAATCCACTGAAGTTTGATGATAATCCACTGGATGGGGCAGAACAAGTAAGAACAAGTAGAGACTTAGAATGTGAATTAAGCCCAACAGAAGACAGGATTTGAGAATTAGAGAAAATGAAGGCTTAAGCACATAGATTGTGTGTGAATAACACTGATTGCATTTACCTTAAAGAGTATAGCTCTCAACAAAAACCACAATACAGCATCAACGAGGGGATGCCTCTGAGTACAGCTTCTCAAGTTCCCTCTGTTTTTCTCAAAAACAAAAGCTTGACCCTTGGCTGTTGTCCTTAGCCTCATGAAGGAGGCATGTGCTACAATGTTGTGGGAAGTGCCAAGCAGGGTCTTGTTAAACTTTTTGACCTTCATCATGCCACCATAATATTTTAGAATAATTACTTAAATGATTGAAAAAAATTTACTTTTGGCAAGCTTTGTCACCTAGATCTAACAATTAAATTTTACTTTTGGTTTCTTGTTACCTCACCAGTGCCATGTTGTATCATTAGCCTCAGGTTACATAACAGTAAATAGGCAACACACAGACGTATTCCTACTACACTATTTTTAATCTGCCATGTCAAGAGTCCTAAGAGCATGGTAAATTCAGCTGTGGCACACCTCACAGGCTAAACCCCATCTTGTACTGAAGTCCTCCACCCATTGTCTTTGTATTTTTCTAGTCAGCATAGCTCAGAGTTTGGAAACGTACTGCTGAGGACATTGTATGCTATGGATTGTCTAGGAGGAGAGGAAGTTGGATTCTAATGCCCCTCTCTGGGAAAGAGATAGAGATTCCCGAGAATAATGAGGTGTATTATATATGTGGAGGAAAGAAGAGTGACAGAATTTAGGCTGTATTGAAAATTGTCATGGACTCATGATCCTTTACCTAAATTTATTCACTCTATTCTGTTAGGCTAACTTCTGAAATGTCAAGCCTACAATCGCTTGCCCTTTCTTCTCCTTTCTCCTTGTTCAGAGTTTCTCTTTGTTCCACTTCACCTCCTACGTTCAATCCCAAACACACATCGATATGGGAGGTTTGTAAAGCAGGAGTCACTGGAGCGAGTTTACATTGTTGACCACTTCTCTGCACATTCAGCTCTGTACAGACATGCCTGGAGGGCTGGCAGGGTGTTTCAGTAGAGATTTATTTTCATAACAGGTCAAGACACCACTGGCGAAAGAAGTTATTCTAACAGAATAGATTGTTGGGGAGCTGGAGTCTGGCCAAAGAACTTGGGACTGTGGGGCCATTTTTAATTCAGAACAGTTTTTGCTACCCTGAGCCTCCTCATCTTAGGCCACACCTAGTGTGTTGGGGACACTGTGCAAATATTTTTTGGGGGGTTTCCTGTCTATGAAAACAATTTTTTAAAAAAATATATTGCAAAATTTATGGACTCACATGAGGTGTGGTGATTTATCTTGATCAATAAAGATTTAGAGATGTACCTAGGTATTTGGATATTGTCCAGTCACTGAATAAGAATACTCTTTGTAGTGTTGAGGCATTGTCTCTTTTTATTCAGATCCAAGAACTCTCTCTTTGTATTCTTTATTGTAAAATGACCCATTCCTTGTCATTTTCATGTCTTCCCATTGTGAGAAAAAGACAGCAACGCTGTTACTACTCTGCCATGACTCTTCAGGACTTATTTGTATAGGAACAGTATAGACTGTTTTGCTTCTGCAATTCTTTAATACAATTTGTTTAATGCCACTTCTATCATTACTTATGACAGCGTATCATCCCGCATGCTGCACTGTTGATTTGAACAGAAATGCAAATCTCACCCAGAGCGTGCAAGAACATAAGAGCAATAGTTCATTTTCTCATTGTGTTAAATTTACCATTCAGAATTTTCTAGTATGAACAAAAATAACAGGTCTTTAAACCACGTCTCCTATTGACCTTTGTAGGCCATAATCACTACCCTCCTAGAATGTGATCTTTTTCAGTGTTGACCACATCCCTGCCTTCCACACACCTCCACAGTGGGGAGGATGGCAAAGGTCCACTGGACAAAGGGAGAAGAGCAGAACCCTACGCAGAGGTTCATCCCTTTTCTGACACATTCTCTCTGGCAAGCTGGGTGAGTATTTTAAGCTCCCAGCATGACATCTCTAAATGCAGAGTCAGGAAGAAATACATGCAATTGACTCTTGCAAGTCAGCATGAGCAGATTTAACACACTGCTGCCTGATGGTATTTTCTAAGAATCACCTGAAAAAATGCTGTGGCCTGCCCAAGTTTTCATTCGGGGTCAGGGGAAGAAATATCCCCAATAACAAATTTGAAGATGGTGGAAGAATAAAACAAAATGGCCTTCTAATTTCTTACAAACCACAGTTGTTCACTGTAATAGTTACACATTTGAAAAAAGAGTTGTTTTAAGTGTCTTAAAATGTTTTGAGCATGAAGATTTTACATCAGGGCAGCTCAAGAGGCAGTGAGGAGTATTTCCTTTCGCTACCTGTGGGAGCACTGGAGTGAGAGCTGAACCAGCCTGGGCCTGACTTGGAGAAGTGGGAAGGACAGGATTTACTAGAATTGTTCGTGGAATTTTTTTGTTCCACTGCTCATGGATTCTGCCATTTGTCCAGGAGCCATTACTATAGGTGTAGAGAAAAATGACAGCTACTAAGTGGTATCTATGAGGCTAATATTGAACATATTTAAAAGTATCTCTGGATGCTTCTGGAATTTTTTAGGAGGAATTTTAGGAAATGCTCTAAATTTTGTAACAGCTGGTAAAATAAATACGACTATGATACGGTGAGAATCATAACCCTGATCTGACTTAGGAAATTTGGCTTTTATTGTGTTTATTCTTTTGTATCTAGTCATGAATTCCTATGTGTATTCTCTATTTAAATTTTATTTTTATTTTTAGCAGAGCAACAATAATTTACACACTTTTTTGTATCACTGGGACCTGGGATATTCAATGAGTGTCTGATAGTGGTGATGGTGATGACCAGACCACATAGCAGACATGTGGTGATCTTTTCAGGTAAGAAAAACAGGCTATGTCCTCTTTTAGAGTGTACCTGCTCAGAGGTGGAGTTTTCTCCTCACATGGCTAATAAAAGCTATAATTTGCATTATAAATTCCCCATTACTTGAGTTCCTAAAGGGTGGACCATCTTGACCTTTTAATTATTAATGCTTTTTTTCAAATTATAATTATATTCTTTATCCCTGTCATGCTAACTGGCAATTTTCTGATAGATTGAGTTTTCATTCTTCCCTATTTCGTTAATTGCTACTTGTATACCACATAATGGTAGAATCTCAGAACAGCACCTTGCTAACTACAAAGGTTATCAAATGCTAATGAGCTCTTTTAAATAGCTGTTAACTCATGATAAGACTTTTCAAGGTTCCATATTTCCTTTATAATATTTCTTTATTTTTTTCTACATTCTTCCTTGAAAGGTATTCCTCAAGCTTATTTTAAATGTTCCTGAAAAGAAATTAGCATATTCGATGGCCTTCTGTATGTCAATTTATTTATTCCTTTCAACTATCCCTGGGAGTAAGTACTTAATCCTGTTTAGTAAAAGGGAGCAAAGGCAAAACACACTAAGTTATTCACTCAAGGTCGATGGTGGAGCAGTGACTTGAGTTCAAGTTTTCTGTCTTCAAATCTTGTATTCTTCATTCTGTAGAACTCAAAGGGTGATGTAAAAATGGTTTGCTGTGAAACACAATAAATTAAAAAAAAAAAACTGCCACTAAATAACAATAACGAGACTCCCCCCACCCTAAGGTGCCATCATTAGCTACTCTCATCATTATTGTCTCATTTTACTTTTCTTCATTATTCTACTCACTTCCTGCCTTTATTTCTTTAATCAGACATAACTTTGTTTCTTTTTCCAATTTGTCAACCAATATGCTAGAATTATGTAGGAATCATTCAATTCTCTAGATAAATGATCTATAATACCCAATTTACCAGTTTTTGTTCTGTCTTCACTGGATTTCATACAATTTGAATTAAAGCATGATGAAAATCTACTTGTGAATGGCTTTTGTGTAACTGGTATAAATGACATCTCCTACCTGAAGTACCAATATATATATGTTTTTTTTTATTTTGGCATATTATGGGGGTACATATTTTAAGGTTTCAATAAATGCCCTCCCCCCCCCCACAAGTCTTTCTCAAGTAATTGCTCAAGATGCCCCTTCTGCCCTTCTGCAGAATATTTTATACCTTTTGGATTGAGACCTCCATTGCCTTTCTCCCCCAAATTGCCCAAGGATTCTGAAGTTTACTGAGTTCTTAGGGGTTGGGTCTGTTTACAGATGGAAGGCAAAATGAGCAGTGATGTCTAAGAGGCCACTGCATCTTCCTCGTCTCTTGTGTTGTTTCTGTAAACTGTTTCCGCAAAAAAAAATCTGATGGATTTTGTCTGCTGCTGTGCATTGGTCCTCTTTGTCCAGATTTTGGATCTTCTACATCTGGGCACAAGATTACAGTTCTTCTGTTGCACTTTCTTATGCTCAGCCATTGTCGCTTAAGTGGACCACCAAGTCAGAAGGGCTGGGTGAGGGAGAGCTTGCAGGCTGTCTGTCGTCTGTTATGCTAGAAGCTGCCCTGCACGAGCCTCCACATGAGGAACTGTTCAGATCCCCGACTGCCTGGGTCAGCAGTCCACACCTTTCTGCCTCACTTCTGAAAGTCTTGGTAAACTTTCCTGCCCCTGGGATTGATATTAGAGTTTCTAGGAATAGATATGGTATATAACCTTAGACTATGGAAAGTAAGAATTATTTTCATGATTTTTATTAGAAGGGCCAATTATTTCACATTGCGTGTGAGAGTTTTAGGAAGTACTTTTTAAAATTATGTTTTTATTAATAATTCCTTGGTTCACTCTCTCCATTAATGTTGTGGATTTGCCCTCTGTTATCCAGAAAGAGTAGAGCTAATTTAAGGGCAGGACTGTTCCCTCTAGGTTAGTGTGATACCTTGGTCATGTCTTTTAACCTGTTGAGGTTTAGGATTTTTTTTTTTTTTTTTTGAGACAGAGTCTCACTTTGTTGCCCAGGCTAGAATGAGTGCCATGGCATCAGCCTAGCTCACAGCAACCTCAAACTCCTGGGCTCAAGCAATCCTGCTGCCTCAGCCTCCCGAGTAGCTGGGACTACAGGCATCTGCCAACATACCCAGCTAATTTTTTTCTATATATATTAGTTGGCCAATGAATTTCTTTCTATTTATAGTAGAGACAGTGTCTCGCTCTTGCTCAGGCTGGTTTCGAACTCCTGACCTTGAGCAATTCGCCCGCCTCGGCCTCCCAGAGTGCTAGGATTATAGGCGTGAGCCACCGCGCCCAGCCGGAGGTTTAGGATCTTTATTTGTTAGGCAAAGGGATTAGACTAAAATAGTACTATCTATTTAAAGTGTCATCTTTTGGCTGAATCCCCTTCTACAGTAATAATGCGTTGTATAATAAGTAAGTAGTTTTTAATTTTTAAAAAGTAAGTCAATGCATTATTGCAGATTGTATTCTTAGCAATACAATCAAAAGTCCCAGTTTTCTCAGGATGGCCCTGGATTTTATGACTTATCCGGGTATGGTGATTATTAGTAGTAGTCCCTTCTACTCTCAAAGTTGTTCCAGTTTGAATAATAAATTATATAATTACCTTAATTATTTGATTGTTTAAATACAATCTTAATAATAGTTATGTAAAATACATTCTAATTTTTACCCTATGTAACAAGTAACATTTGCTGTTCAATTAAAATTAATTTTAAAAAATTAATTAAGAGACCAGAAATATAAAATTACATCTATATTTAATTGGGAAATACATGTACATTAAAATACAGGTATAAATGTAATTACATGTGGTAACATTAACAAAACTGCTGATTCTGTAAGTTTGAACTTCTTATATTTTACTCTTAAAAACATGAAGTGTTTCATTTAAATAATTTTTATCTTTTTATTCCTAAAAGAAGAGTTGAGAGAAAAGATTTAAGTGTCATTTCCTAGCCTTTGTTTGTCCAATAAAATATTTCCTTATAGATAATCTTTAATCCCATTAGACAAAAAAATTCCTTATTATTGGTAAATATTTTCCCCTTTTAACACTGGTTTTTATAGATGTAGAGAAACTTTGTTGTGCTGTATAAATATTTAGATTAGTTAAATGCAACTTGTGGATTTGATAAAGAAAATCTTAAGGGAATTTATAGGATGATCTTTCTTGTAAATTTGTATTTCGACATGAGTGTTCTTTTGCTTCCTGTCTATAACCAATGATCCACCACAGATACAAATTAAACAATGAATAAGAACAAAAACAACTTAAAACTGCGTAATGGCCCAAACCACACATAGATGGGGTGCCAATGATGAGGTCTGACTCATGAGCCCCTGTCCGTGCTCACGTGACATTCCCAAGGAGTCACTGGGATTGTTTTTATTGCTGGCTGCCACAGGCCCTCGTGGCAGGGGCATCCACAACCACTGGCTCGGATGCTGGCTGCTCCAGAATCTATCTACTGCTGGTCTTTTGCTGCTGCACAGCCTCTGTGAGAACATCCCTCTGTGAGCACAATTTTCTCCAACCATGATTGCTGCTGCCAGAGCCACCTTGGCCTTGGGAAAGGGTAGACAACTCCACTGGACCCGTGCCCTCCAACCGTGACCCTATTCTTTTTTGAGACAGAGTCTCACTTTGTTGTCCAGGCTAGAGTGAGTGCCATGGCATCAGCCTAGCTCACAGCAACCTCAGACTCCTGGGCTCAAGTGATCCTACTGCCTGCCTCAGCCTCCCGAGTAGCTGGGACTACAGGCATGCACTACTATGCCTGGCTAATTTTTTTTCGTATATATATTTTTAGTTGGTCAATTAATTTCTTTCTATTTTTAGTAGAGATGAGGTCTCACTCAGGCTGGTTTCGAATTCCTGACCTCAAGCAATCTGCCCGCCTCAGCCTCCCAGAGTGCTAGGATTACAGGCGTGAGCCACCACGCCCGGCCATGACCCTATTCTTTTCCTTTAATTTCCCTTTGTCAAGGAGAGGCCAGGAGCTATATTTCATCATTTTGAGATTTTTAGGATTTTGAGCAGAAAGTACAACCTATATAGAACATTTAAAAATTGTTGCCATTGTTCCAGATTCTTTTGGAGGTCCTTATTGGGCAGGTCCTTGCTGCACTCTTGGCAGCTGGGGGCAGCTCAGCCCCTACTCAGTCACTAGCACTGCTCCTGTAATATTCAGGCTTCAGTGTTCATTGAGACGAGTCCCTCATCTAGAAAAAGGGGACTGAGGTGTATCTCCAAACCCTCATTTCTTGTTTCAGGGTTGACCTCCTTGCAGCATGATTGCCAATGGAAACATTAATTTTCTTTTAAGGAAACTCTGCTTCCACCCATTGCAGTGTGTTAAGACCCTGTGGCTCTATTCTATACATTAGGTTCCCAATGTTGGAGTAATGTGGTTTTAAATAACACCACTCTTGAGATGCTGAAAATTCAATCCAGATTGGACTTATTCAAGCTCAGTTCAGTTTCTGTTCAGCAAAGAGTTAAACTGTTTGGGGATCTAGTTTTATCTATGGAAACTTTAATAATGGTAGTTATCCAGAACATGAATTAATCACCCCAAGCAGTTTTTTCCATTATTATATTACCAAAAGCCATTTGATAATATTGGAATACTTGGTAATATTCAGTGGATGTAATAATTTAATCTCCAGCATAGATAACTTGTATATGTTATATATAAAGTATTTATGTTTACCTGGGACATAGTAACCGGTAGGAAAAATATGGGACTAGAAACCTGGAGGCCTGGGGTTTGGTCCCTATGTAACTAACATTAGGATGCTAAACCATTTATTAAAAGCCATTTTGATAATATAATAATCATTTTGGTTACATTAAAAAGCCAATTTCATGTCCTTTTGTGGTACAATATGAATTTAGTTAAAATCAGGTGAAATTCAGTTTCATAATCTTTGAGGTATGCTAGACTTTTTGTGTGTATGTGTGTGGAATGTGTGGCCTGGTAAATTTTTAGGAAACAACTCTCCAGTGGAGAGCATAGAATCTGAAGAGCTCATGCATTTCATCCTTCTTCTGGTGCTGAGCTTTCTTCTGCAACATCCCTGCCCAGATCAGCTCTGCGGCTTGGCTGCTCAGGGCTGTCCCTGCATGGATACAGATGCAGAGACCCTTGCGGGGATCACTGAAGGGAGGTGTGAGCACGAGGGAAGAAGGTAAACTTGTGGCCGTATGTGCCAGGAACAGTTTTAAACACACTGCACTAACCAACTCGTGATCACTAACTTCCGTGTTAATGAAAAGAATGCACATCTATGTTACACTTCTGTTTCAGAATGCAGAGGGTCAAAATAACGAGTCCTGTGGAAAAGGGGCCTGTGTTAAGAAAATGGTGCAGATAATTTAGGGCTGAAGGATAAGAAAAAGAAATTGAGTTTAGGAAAAAGATATAAAAGAAATAGTCGAGGCTGGGATGAGGACAGGGACGGGGAGTTACAAAATGAGAGGGATGTGATCCAGCCAGATCAGCCACCAGTGTGTCATCTTCAGGGGGGCCCAAGGACCTGGGGGGGTAAGCAGTTCTGGGGGTTCATCTCCCTAAAACATCTCTGTACTTGCTTACTTTTGTCTTAAACTTTTCGGCAGATCACAAATTTTCCATAACAGGAGATAAAGAATATAAAATCAAAGTGTGTAATCGAGGCCACTAACTGGTGTCCTCTTAGTCAAATGGTTCATGAAACGATTTTAGGCCACCGTTACCTCTCACCTGGATTATAGTAACAGTCTCCTAATTGGTTCCATAATTGGCCAGAGTGATTTTTCTGAAAATCATATCTATTCATGTTTTCCCCAATGAACCCTTTAATTGTCTTCCAGTTGCCCTTAAGATTGAGTTCAAGCCGTCGGCAGGGCTGACGGTGCTCTGGGAGAGGTGGTTCTGGTCTCTCTCAGTCCAATGCCACCTTCTGTCACCCTTTCCTCTGCTCCCTCTCCCACCAGCCTTTTCAGTTCTTTGAACAGGAAATCCTTTGTTTCCACCCCTTTACCTCTGTTGCTCTCTCAAACACTCTTTCCCTCATTCCTTACCCTGCCCTGCCCTACATTAGGTTTCAGCTTACAGTAATTTTCTCCAAGGCATTTTCTGCTGACCCTCCCCAGTAGGGGTTAGAGGCAGGCAAGGCATGCTAGTCTCATCATAGTCCTTATTGCACTGTGTTGTAAAAGCCATTTTCCTTGTCTACATCTTCCACTAGGCTGGGAGTTCTTAGTCTGTCTTGCTCACCATTGAATCCCCACACCTAACAGGTGGGCCATGGATTAGGTGCTCAGTTCATAACTGCGAATGGGTGGTCAGATGGATGGATGAATGAAAGAAGCTTTTTATTTTCTGATAAAAGGAAGTGTGAAGAGAATAGTTCAGAAAAAAAATATCATGGCTGAAAATAAAGCAAACAAACTTTGCCTTGCCTTTGGTCAGCTATACTTTTCTTAAAATAGTCAGGGCAACAAAAACAAAAGCACCAAAAAACTGAAAATAGTTTGTTGTTTGGTTGGTTTTAAATTTTGCCGCCTATGAAAGCTTGCTGCTATGTGCTCATTGCCTCTGTTTGTTTTCTATCATGGGTTTTTTTACAAAGAGATTTTGTTGTAAAAGAACATTATTTCAAGGCATCACTGTATAGAACATGACAAGTATTAATATTTGTACTTGGTAATATTGAGTGGATGTAATAATTTACTCTCCAGCATAAATAACATGTATATGTTATATATAAAGTATTTCTGTTTACCCGGCACATAGTAACCAGTAGGAGAAATATAGGACTAGAAACCTGGAGGCCTGGGGTTTGGTCTTGCTGGTATCATTACACATGTAGCTACCATTACGATGCTAAACCTTCTATTAAATATATTTAATTGTGTTTAAGTAAATAAATCATCTTTAAAATGTACTGATGTCTTTTCTGACATCTTACATTGTGTGAAGATATAATAAAATGATATATATGACAATACTATAAGATACTCTATAAAATATAGATGCATACCAAGAAGTATAATAGGAAGGGTAATAGTCCAGGAGTTTAGGAGGCAAATAGCTAGTACTATTCATACTATTAATACTAAGTATCCATTTTTCCTCTAGTGCCCTCTTATCAAACAAAATATTAATAAAACAAAAAATAAGGATGCTATGCAGGATGTGGTTTTGAGATTCATTTTAGCCCTTATATCCTATCAGTCTAGGAAACTTGAAATGAGTACTGTGTTCTGTACATAATCCTATTAGATTTCTAAAAGAATCTGTTGCTGTTTAATTCATCCTATTTCATAGATTGCTTTAGTTCATTGGCTGTTATAGGCAATCCTGTCTTTCCTTATTTTTCTATCTCAGTTGCTTTGTGATTGTCCCAGATGTGCACCTTCTACTTTGATATATGCATATATTGTCTTTGAATGGTATGTTTAAAATCTACCCAGGGACTAGTACTAGCTAAAAGCTCTTTGTATTTCCCTTCATAGCTATACAAGATGATTTTAGTAATTGTGTTCTGTAGCACTCAGCAGCTGTTATGTTACCCAAAATATTTTTTCTTGGTTTTGGCTTTTAAATTGATGTTCAGAACACCTATTCCCCAGTGCTCAGCCTGAAGGAAAGGGAGTTTTCTTTTCCCTGCTAAAGCTAAACAAAAAAGGCCAATTCCAGTTAAACAGTCTGGAAGATTCTAATTGAATGGTGAATATTATTAGTGTCTTTCAAAGCTAGACCACCTGCCTTTAGGCAGTTTGTGGCTTTCTATTCTTGTGCAATAGAAGGGATAGACAACGTCTGGCAAAACAAAAAAGAATTTTAAAAGTAGGAATGAAACATGATTCCTTTTCAGGGAGAAAAAATTGCTTCATTCGAGTAGCTGCTTAGTTTCATTCCTGCAGTTGAACCTCCAAGGAGAGAAATGTGGAGCAGTTTGTCCACACTTGTACCTTCCATTACTGGTTTATTAAATAGGCTCTTTTGTGCATCTGTGCAATTTCATTCTGACCGTTAATCACTATTTAGAATATTTGTTCTTAGCTTTCTACAAATTGATAAGCATAGCTATAGGGAAATCTATATGGAAATTGTGTTTTCCAAAGATTTGGCAATTTCTTTTTAATTAGTCCTCAGGGTATCTCAGGTTTCACTAATTTATCTGTAACTAGGTGGGTAAAGTTCAGGCAGCTGCAGGAATCTTCTGCTGCCCCATAAATTGGAGAAAACCATCACCTAGGCACTCAAGTAAACATTTTCCCAATACATGATATATACATTCACTTCAGAAGAGGGTATGAGTACTAAAGAATGATTCAAACAGTGAAACAAAAGTTGCTATTAGAAGATAAAAAAATCAGTGGATGTGTTATTGCTTGTTGCTTTGACTCTGTTATTACAGGCAAGAACAAGAGAAGAAATGATGCTGCTGAGCTGATGAAAACAGATGCCAGGAGCAATTATGACCAAGTTGTGGTTAGAGGAACAGACTGAAAAATAACTTTACAAAGTTTTCAGAAGGATTTGTGCATGCTGCACACAACCAGAAACAATATAACATGCTACAGGAGTAATGTAATAAAAGTGACACTCCACAGATAGACTTAGGTATGTACAAAGAGCTATTAAATTGAAAGGCTCTGAACCCTTCAACATGAGCAATATCATAGATAAAGTCAGTATAGCTTCAGGGTTAAGAATCTGGACTCCGAAGTCAGACAGACATGGCTGATATCAAATCTTGTCTCCACTGACCTTGGCCAAGTTACTTGACAATTTCTTGCCATAGTTTTCTTGTTTATAAAATGGGATAACAATAAGCCCTTTATCATAGAGTTGTTTTGAGGAATTAGGAAATGCTTGTAAGGCACTTGGTAAGTATTCAATAGTATGTATCAACAAATGGTATCTGTTATTGCTGTTGTTATTAACAAGATGTTGTAAGCATAGACTTCATCTAGTTCTATAAGCTTTGATCACAGACTGAGCATATTGAAATACTGCAGTCTGTTAAAGCCTAGAATTGGCTTAGAAGTTGCATTTTCCAAGGAATTTAAACACTGTAGGTTGTATTTTCCAAAGATGGCTACAACAATATTCTACACCACATACTATGTGACAATATGAATTGCTACTTCTCGTATGAAGAGGTGTGGTTTACATTTCCTCCTCCTTGAATCTGGGTAGGCTTGTGACTGCTTCAACACACACTTCAGAGGCCAGGTCAGAAAAGGCTTTCACCTGGTTGGCTGGAATGCCCATGCTGGAGTTCTTCCTGACCCCTTAGGGTTATTATGCTGTGAAGAAGCCAGATCACATGGAGAAACCACATGTAGGTGCTCTGGTCAGCGCTCTTAACCTTTGAGTCATTCCCTCTCAAACACCAGATATGTGAGCAAGTAGTTCATCAGATAATTCAAGCCCTAGCCATTAAATTACTCCAAGCCTTAGTCTCATCTGAAACCCCAGACCTCATGGAGCAGAGAAGCTAGCCCCAATGTGCACTTTAGAGATTCCTGACCAATCTTTGAACATAATAAAATGGTTGTTTGAAACCACTAAGCTTTGGACAAAGATAAGTGGGATAGATATTCTTCCTCATCTGTCCAGTTCCCTCATTTATGGATTTTCCAACTTTTCTCAATCAATCATTATTTACCACGTGTCTTTTTATGCCAGACACTGTGCTAGAACAGCCAAACACAAAATATACACCAAAAAAGAACAGGTTGGAATCATATGATAAGGGCTGTGTAGCATAGAGTGATGTAGACATGACCATGGTATAAGCTCAGATGAGGCTAGGACAATCTGTGAAGGCTTCCTGGTACAGAGGCTTGCATAGAGCCTTGAAGGATAGGTGTAACTTGGATAAACAGAAAGGGGAAAAGAAAGAATTTCTGGCAAAAATGTGAAAAAATAATAATTTGGAAAAAATGAGATTTGGTTGTTGTATCTTAATCTGTTAGAGTTGTATTTATCTTGCAAAAATAATATTTAAAAGGAAGAATGAATGCTTTTAGATATGTTCCTAATTCTAAGAGAATCTACTATGTGGGTTGACTTATATCAGCAATGTCTTAAGTTAATTTCCCCAAGATTGATGAGCAAACTCTGCCTCCTCTATAAACATAATTTACAACTTTACTAAAACATACAGAATTTTCAACAAATTCCAACAAATGTAATGTTTTATAATAGTCATTTATCATCTCAAAGTTACACATCATTTGTTCTTAAAACTGTTAAATCATGAAATATGTGGGAAAGTTCTATGCTGTTTTTCAGAAGCATATTTAGATAAATACTCATAATTAGATAAATACTAAATTTTGATGGTAAGATAAAGAATAGATATGGATATAACAAATTTTATGGTAACTAACATAGAAATTTTCCCCAAACATCATTTTCTTTTTAAAAGAATGGCTAACCCAGGCTTTTGGCTTTTGCATTCTTAAGGATCGCCCTGACAATATCTCATTAAGTATCATTAAAATGTATGAACCTCACTTTAAGTATAATTTTATATTTTGGAATTTTAGATTCTGCTGAATGGCTCCACTTCATGGTCTTGCTTACACTCCAGCCATCTGATCTCCCTTTAAGTTCTACTTTTGATGTTAGTCCCACCCTTTGGAATAGTGTAGAATAACTTGACTTTCTCTCTTACATGATAAGCATTCAATTTCTTGAAAGCAGCACCTACACAACCTTCATGCCTTTTCTTTACTTGGCTAACAATTCCATGTTCTCTCATATGCCCATCTTCTCAGACATTTCTTTATCTCGATGGTGGTTTTCTGAATTGCTTCCAAAATGTCTTTCTTAAAATGTTGCCTAGAACAATTTAATATTAGCTGTTGGGGGTAAATGCCTTGATTATCAGACAATAAATATTTAGCTTAGTCTGAGTCTCAGTCTTGGTCTGGTCACCACTGGGAGGTGAATTATTTTTTGATGTCGAAAAAGTGTTTTATGACAATTAGTTTGGTGGTGTAAAAATGTCTGTCAGCTTGGATTTTGTGAGAACATCTCAAAATACATATGAAATTCTTAATCTCTGTATCCAAAGGAATCTTTGAAACTTTGGCATCACCCCAGATTTTGGGTGGATTTTGTTGGGAGTTTTTTTTTGTTTCATTTTTTTGGCTGAAATGAGTTGCCCAGGTCCTCTTTAATCTAGAACTGTCTCCTTTAGGTAAACTGTAGTCTTGTGTTTGATATATGATACAGCTCAATCTGCCAATAGACAGGCCAAGATATACTTGTAATATTACCTTTAGCTATTCTAATATTGTAGCCACTGGACACACATATGGCCATTTAAATTTGAAGTTAAATTAATTTAAATTTAGCTCTTTAATTGTGCTAGCCACATTTAAGTGCCTGGCAGACATGTGTGACTAGTGACTGTTACATTGGACAATACAGATATAGATCATTTCCTTTAATGCTGAAAATTTCATTCCTGCCACCTAGATAAAAATATAGAACATGTGCAAATTTCTGAATATTTAAAATCGAAAATAATATGATAAAATGGATATGGGCATAGGCATAGTCATTAAAAGCATTAACTGTTTTATTACTATTATTTTGAATAATGTTGTCTAGTCCAGTGTTTTATACGTTAAGCCTACTGATTAAGAATTTAGGCTTTGGAGATGGACTGCCTGAGTTCAGGTCCTGGCCTTCACTGATTTCTAGATGTGTGACTTTGGTCAAGTTGTTTGACCTAGGCTTTACTTTTCTTTATTGTAAAATAGGTTTAATGAATTTCTTAAGATCATTAAGCATAAATGAGATAATGCTTGTAAAATATTTAATACAATGTCTGTCACAAACTGTTACTGTAAAGATAAGCATCATTGCTATTATTATTTATAGAACTATAATTTTTATCCCCAAAGTATTAATTGCAGAATGTGTGCATAAACACGTCATAGCACTTTATTAAATTAATTGGACTTGATAGGAAGCAAGCAGAAAACACCTTTATTCTTTCTCAGTCCTATCCCTTTAATTCGTTCTGCTGAATTGTTCTTCCCTTCCCTTGGGTGAAATCTCAGGCAGACTCCATGGCTTCTCATGTTATGTTTAGTATCATTTCCAGGTAATAAAACTGCTGACTCCAGGTCAGTATACCAGATTTGATCTCTCATCTTATCCATCTCATCTCAGTTTTGGCTAAATCTCTGCAATAGAAAGGTGGGCTTGGTGGTCTTTTCTTCTTTTCTCCAGTTCTTGAACTTTCTTCCTGGTTGTGTTGAGAATATCTGGGGTTGGGTAGGGAAAAGATGGATGAGAAAAAAAATATAGACACTGAAAAAGTCTTCTCTAGCTCTCTTGGCTCTCTCCCTCTGCTAAGGCAGACATGCCAACACTGGCTCATGGTGAGATTGTATGAGTTTCTGGAAGTGCCCCACAACTGAGTCTTGTCCATCTGTAGGTCCCCAACCCAGGCAATGTCTCCTACTATTGGAAGTTTACAGTTTCCTTCTTAGCCTCTGACTTCCAGTGGTCCCTGCTCCTGGATTCTCCGTGTGGTTGTCACTTCATTCTTCCAGGTGGGCTTCTTGCTTGGGGTCCCTATAAAGATGATCATAGCTCAGCTCCCTTCTGTGGAATCCATGTTTGGTTCTCAGAACACATACACATTAGTCTCACCATTGGTGGGAGTACAACCAACTTCCACCTTAGCCCTTTTTGTTCACTCTGCTCTCAAAGGTAGCGAATCAGGCACTCATGTATACATTGTTTCAGGTTTGAGTCAGATATAACAGCGTGTGTCACCTAACTTTTGGAAGACACAAGTATAACTCCCTAGGTAGGTTTCTGAAGCGCCCCCCCATCATTTGGTTTGGTTGTAGGGGAGCAGAAGCATTTCCTTTCCCTGCACCGCTATGTGCTGGGGGAAGGTATAACCCATTGACATGTCTCTCCAAAGAAATCTTCACCGCTCACATTCTTAAAGTAGTAGGCATGAATCAAACTCCACCTTTGTGTATGTCAGGTGCTTATATATCAAGATTTACAGTGTCGTAGCTCCGAATTCATAATCTCCATCCCAACTGGTTTGCCCTTAATTATACTCAGCATTTGGGCCCCTGCAAATATTCTAAGACAACAGGAAAATCAATTTAACATTCTGTTGCAATTATTCTCATGGAGCTTGTAAGATTGATATGTAAGTGGACAAAGTGGAAAGCAGTCAGTTTTCAGGCATTCGGGAGTCATCACTTTGTGCCCAGGGTACAGCTGTTGACTAGTACTTAGGTATATTTAGACAAGGAACAGGAGCAAAGGGACATGTTTCAAGAGGGTCATAGATGCTGCACCATGATAAATGGAAGGCTAGAGAATTTCTTGGAGAACTGAAGACCTTTTCATATTTTTAGCTTTTTTTCTGTGGTAAGCTGTCTTTTAAAGAAGCTACCTCTGAACTCTGGCTTTTCATTTTCAGGATTGGTCTGGACATTCATTTCTCATTCACTGATCACATTGGTATTAAAAGAAATTTTTATCCAGTGACAAAGAATAATGACCTATTCTACTCCTTGGCCATAACATAGCTTCCAAATTTTGGAATAAAGTATTCCAAAGCATTACTTTATTCTTTCTCTGTCTGTGAGAGGGCTGCCATGCCCACTGTCCCTGATTAACCATTTTCTCATTTCCAGGAGACATAGTTAGATGATCCTCCAAATTAATGACCATTCTATCCACACATAAGATTGCCACCCAATTCTTGATGTGCTTCTTAATGCGCTTCTGACTAGCTAGAAACACAGAATTGGGCATTAAGATAGAAGAATCTACTTATAATTATTGGAAAATCATATAGAGATGGTAATTTCTTTCCTAGTCAGGAAGCCTGTGCAAGTGTTGGAGGTAAACATCCTGGCAATGAGAAAGCAAGCTCAGAACACTTCTACAAGCATGTGGGAATGGTGCCTTCAAACCCCCTGCTTCAAATAAATAACTAGCTTTCCTTGGACCTATGCATAAGACTGTTCTTCAGGAATGATTTGGAGAGCAACTGTTTAGATCATTGATTTTTAGTGATGTTACTGTCTTGGTATATCTTCTCTATCTGTTGATTTATGCCAAATATGTCACTAATAAAGCTTTATCCTTTTGGTTGTTATTAAAATACAAAGCTCACATGGGCTTGATTTTCTCACCTTTTAACATGATCATATTGGAGTAGCTGATCTACTCCAATATGGAGTATTTTGCTTTTAATTCTGAAGTGTATTATTCTTTTAGGCACTTCTGGGAGTATTTCAGGCTGTAATCAATTAAGATCATTCATTTAGTATATGTTTATTATCAAATAAATTCATTTACATCTCAATGCAAAGAAATTTTAGATCCCTTTCTAAAATTGAGCTTTCTTTTGGAGAGAGGGAAAGAATCCGTTAATGTGCCAGTATTATTTGTGACTTGGAGACTGAGAATGAAAAAGATAAGCTTTACCCACTTCATAGTTTTCTGCCTACTCAGGAACTTTGCAGAAGTATTACTCACTAATCAGACACATGAAAGACGTAAGAATTTATATGAGGAAAATTTTATTTATGTGTTAATTAACCTTGATATATATTAACCTCATTTTTCTTTGATCATATCTAATACCTGGGTCATATGTATTTAGCAGCATAATGTTGCCTGAATTAAAGAGAAAAGGGAACATGAAGAGAAATAACATCAATTGAGGGTTTACTGTGCTAAGCACTATGCTAAACACTTGGTGTAAACTTTTTCATTTAATCCTCACAGTAACTCTATCAGATGCCATTATTAATCCCTTTTTACAGATAAGGATATAAAGGCTCAAAGAAATCATATAACCTGCTCAAAGTCACACACCTCGAACCACTATTATGAGACTAGATGGTTTGACTCTAGAACCAGTAGCTTAATCACTATTCTAGAGGAAAGAACATACATTGGGTGCATATCATATGAGTTGCATGTGTTATCTAACTTAAATAAACAGAGTAGAAAGTTATTTCTCTTCAAGGAATTGCAGCCAATATTTATAGTTCCAAGAACAGCTTAGATAAATTTGGAATGACAGAGCTCCATTTGGCTTCTGAGTAAACTGAAATTTTAATTTTGGAAGGCCCTGTTGGAAAGCAGCTCCCAGAGATGATCCTGGAGTCGCCCTGATAAGATCAACCTGGGTTCAAGTCTTGGCTCTGTTGCTCAAATGTATGCAAATTAAATAGCTTGTTAGGCTTTTATCACCTAAAAAATGGGGCCAATGCTCAATGGGAGTGTGATGATTAATAGAGTTAATATATATGCTTGGTACCCTATAAAAGCAGTGTGCAAACATGTAGTTTCAATAGTAGGATAGACAGAGATAATCACGGGAAGCCATTGTTATTGCATATTTTCACCACTTATACAATACCATATCTATTTTGTATATCTGGACACCTTAGACAGAATGATCATATCCTTGGCCAAATTAGATGCTCAATAAAAATTTATACATTGATTAAAAGATTGAACAAAGACCATGAACGGTGTATTGTTAGAGAAGAAGAAGACCTAGTCCTTCTTCAGCCATCCAACAAATACATCTTGACTGGTTATTTTGAATAAATCACTATTTTAGGTACTAGGTTGCTTTGTCATAGTACAGAGGTAGCCTCTGCATCTTTAGTATTCATGCAGAAGAACTAGTCTAGAAAGTGTCTTTCCAGAGCTGGGATTCCTAGGCCTTTATCTCAGAAAGCTATTTAGTTCTGGATTGTGCTCAGCCATGATCCTTCCAGCTTACACTCAGCTCCAGGAGCTCACAGCAGTGTTATTTCACAGTGTGCTTTCAGCTGTGTGCAGAGTCCCCTTGACCCTGAAGAAGAGCACTCCCTGAGACTTTTCCTAGAGTTCCAGCAATAGTGGTCATCAAAAACCAGGCTTTCCACGGTCAAGATTTAGGAAGACTTTCAGTTCCTGGTTACTTTTAAAATCTCCCTCTCAGATAATCTAATAGCTAAACTTATTTTTTTAGTTTTTCTTTTTCCTAGATAAGCTACATTATCTGAGATTGGATCTTTATGTGTATTTTGGGGGAGAGCGTGGTGGTGACTCAGCTAAGCTCCATAACTGCTATTATAATTATGGAGATTATTGCCAGGAATCAGTGACATGCTCCCACAACTTTCCACTTCTTTATGGCTTAGTGTCAATGAGGGGCACGTGTGCCCCATGAGATGCTGTGCCCGGAGCCCTAGGATTGATCATTCAAAAGACTTTCAGATTTTGAACTAAATTCATACAAACTCAGATGCTGCCTACTGGAACAATAACTGGTTGAAGTGTATCTTCTTTGCAATGATTCCTGCTGGCTTTGTATGTCGTTACTCTCTGAGGTTTTGCTAACCAAACATATCATTTGTACAGGACAATGTCAGGGTTTGATAGCTACAGACATTCAGAAGCAACTAACTGGTACTAGACTTTTGATTTCCAGTACTTAGTGGATCATTGTGCAATCTACAATGAAACTCAGGGTATGAAAAATAAATTTGAGCTTTTAAAAATGAAAATTAGCCACACAGGTTTTCTAGAGAGAAAGGGGTATGGCACCTACTTACTGGTAGCTCAAAGATGAATCCAGCTGTTTGCTGAGTGCAGTGATCTCCATTGTGGTTCCTTGGCATTTGACTTACATGTGTCTACTGATGTGCAAACCCAGCAGTAATAGCATAATATTGATCTCAATCTTTTGATACCCTTAAGAGTGGACCCTTCCATTCATTTACTGTTTTTGCAAGCCTGCAATTACAATGCTTTGACATTTGGATAAAAGAAAATGCTGCAGCAGAAATTATATGTTAATAGCTTTCCATGGTCTAAATATTTAATATGTATGTTTTCCATGCTTGAATGAGATTATATAAGAACATTATATTACTTTTAAAAATCTTCATGAAATGGTATAAAATTCCTTTCTTCTATGCTGTTAGTTAATTTCTCATATTTCAACAGAGCCTAATTCTAAGAGTGGAGCTTTTGATGCTTGTCCTTTATTGCTAACAGAGGCGGTATTGCATGCTAATTGAGAATATGAACTCCACACTTGAGTTTGGATATTGGCTTTACCACTTAATAATGATGTGAAATGGGAAAATGATATTACTTACCTCTCAGAGTTCATCCATTCTACAAATGCTTGTTGAACACCTTCTTTATGTCAGAAAATTTGTTAAACACTCAGAACATAAAAGTTAACAATACCATGTGGTCATTGTCTTTCTGGAATTTACAGTCTTATATAGGAATGTTGTCTCCAGATTACCAGATCGCTTAGCGTTATTCTAAATTTAGTGAACTTATGTATGTTGAATTATTTACCTTTGGTAATCAGTAACAGATTAAAGTATTTAGAATAAATGAATATGAATATACTAATTTATTATGCAATGGGTTGAGTAAAATAATGGATAAATTTTCAATTAAAAGGGATAGAGAGTGAGATTATAGATGAATGTTGTGAGTAGGAGAGTAGATAAAATATAAGAAATGTGTGGAATATTATGAGTGAGGTGAATTTCCAATTTAATACACAGAAAATTATGAAGAGAACATTCCAAAGATTTGAGGTCTGTGCTGTCATGGCAAAAATGAAAAGCAAATATTCTTTTGACCTTGAGAGGCTGGAATTAAAAGAGAATTGCAGTAGTCAAGAACACAGAGAGTCTAAAAGTACATCTTTTTATTTTAATCAATGCATTTGAAATCAAAAGGAATAGAAATATATCTTTGAAGAAGAAAGATACTATAAAAAGCAAGCTTTTCATGAAATCAGTTGCTTCCTAAATTAGAAAAATTAAAGAGCATTAATAATTTTAAAAAATTCATACATCTCTTAGAGTTATCAAAACTCCTCTCTTCTGCTCTTTTGCCAAGCCTGGTCTCCACCAAATAAGTTGAAAGATATAAATCTGGTCTCTGATTCCTTCAGACATTGTACAATTTTATTAAGTCCATGCAAAATTTAAAACACAGGGATATAAATCTTGTAAATCAAATTATAGTCCTTAAAGGGACTTACTATTAAAAATAATCCCGATGTCAATTGTATTTTAAAGTAATTTTAAATAAATCAAGGAACTTAACTATTTAAAAATATTCTGAAGCGAATTCTATTGACAAGTTAAAATAATTTTAAGTGAATAAATTTGTTTTAGATATCTAAGGTTTATAGGAGCAAACCAGTTAAACTCTTTTGAATATTAACTGGAGAATAATGAATATAAATTTCAAATACTGAGCTGTGTTTTTCTTTTCTGGAAGCACTCTGCTTCTATGGATCTGTTCTGATGGGGAAATAGCCAAGCAGTTTCAAACCCTCAGGGGCCCTCAGAGCTCTCCACCTCCTCCTCTTGCCTTGCACAGACTTGCAGACCTCACTAATTAGACTGCCTTTCCAGAAAGGACAGGCTGCAGTCTCCCAGATATCAATTACAAACCCTGGTTAGGACTGTGGCCTCTACTGAACTCTATTAATTCGCCCAGCTGCTTAAGTATCATCAATCAAAAATAAATAAATAAAATCATGACACTGAACTGTAAACAGTTTTTAGCTGGGAAGGTGTAGGTATAGAGATGTGAATGTTGGACAGTTGGTGCCATAGGATTATGCATGCTTTAGGTGTAATTAGATGGATACTGTGCAATATTGTGAGAGACAAGGTCAAAAACGCTATTTGTTGATACTTTGAAAGCCTGGGAGATACTTAGTTATGTGTTGTTTGGGGCATTAAAATGGCTATGAAAACTCAAGTACAGAGGATCTCAATAAACTTATACTATTTAGTGAGGAAGGTGGTAAGAGTAAGCCCTCTAAAGTAACATGAAAGATTATAAAATGAACCACATCCTGCAGGGTGAGCAGAGAGCTTTTGAAACACCTTGAGAACCTCAACAGAGAATTTTGTAACTAGTGGAAATTATGCAGAGAGTCTCCAGTGAAGATTAATTTCAGATGTTCTTGAATGGATTTTCAAAGTGATTTCCTGCTGATAAATGTATAAGTAAAAATGGTCTGTTCAAGTGCTGTTTCAGCTACCTTCAACAAAATTACAAGCAAAAACTGTGTACAAGTTAGACATAAATACATATTTTATAGCCATGTGACCTTCCTTTAGACCCTGATAAATAAATGAGAATACTTCAAGTGAGTGACATTTTTGAGGAAAAAAATTGGAAGATTTTTTTGTATACTGGAACCAAATGAAGATATTGACAAAAATAATTCACACATAGTAAAAATGCATCCAGTACTATATAGATAGGGTTAATCTCTCAATTTCAATGGTACTCGGGTCTTCAAATTGCATTGTGAAATGCAGTGGGCCATTTCAGAGAAATTCAATGGATAAGTGATCTTGAATGAACTGGGACATGATAAAAGTACAGGAAGTTTTCACCTTTGGCTTACTATTTAAAAGTATTAGCCATGGAATGAGGAAAGTTTCGTAAAGGAAATTGGCACTGTATTATTTTTGGCAATAGAGTTTGAATAAGTTTTAAAAAGTACCAACTTTTAGCTTGTTGCCCAGAGTTGAAAGAGTTTCACAATATGGTCCCAATTTACTTCTCCAATTCTGTCCACCTGCATGTACCCTATACCTTGTATGTGTCCTATTCTGTAGTCAAAGGAAGTGTGTGTTGTCTGTTGCACATAACCCTTAATCCTCACCTTCATGTATTTGCTTATATATAATCCATTGCCTATCTCTATATCCCCAAACTGCTTCTCAAGATGCAGCTCAAATACCCTTCCAATCAAATTCTTGATGAATCATCTCCAGCCTACTCCTAGTGGCTTAGCATATTCTACCTTGTTTTAGTTATTAGTGAGCACACCTTACCTACTTGCACTAGACTTCTTGGGAAGAGAGTCTTTCTCCTTTCTCTGATAATCCCAGGCTTTGTAGTAACTATAGCAATAATATTTACATTTAAAAGACTCAATAAATATTTATTAAATGAATGCTTGAATTGTAAGTTACAAACTAAAAGATTTGTTATAAAAAAGATTTGGAGAAAAATGCCAATGTATCATTAGTCCTTAATTAAATCAATCATTTCTTGCTCTATAACAAATTACTACAAAATTTAGAAGCTTAAAACAATGTACATTTATTATCTCACTGTTTCTGTGGGTCTGGGATCCTGGCATGACTTAACTGGGTTCTCCAGTTAGAGGCCCTCACAAAGCTGGAATCACAGTGTTGGTGAGGACTGAGGCTTCATCTGAAGGTTTGACTATGGAAGGCTCTTAGACTGAGGGCCTGAGTTCCTTGCTGCCTATTAACTAGAGACGTTCTGGGTTTTTTTTTTTTTTTTGCCACATGGACTTATCCAACATCACAAATTGCTTTCATCAAAGCATACAAGCCAAGAAGGCAATACAGAGTGTCTGCTGGTAGAACAGAAGTCACAATCTTCTGTATCTAATTGCAGAAGTGACATTCCAGCCACCTTTGCCACATTCAATTGGCTAGAAGTAAGTCAAAGGTCCCAGCCACATTCAAGTGGAGAGTATTACACAAAAAATGGAGATCAGAGGGAGCTGTCTCAGATGCTGCCTACCACATTTACTAAAAGGGTTTTGGCATATCATGTTCTTTAAGAGTTCTTTGTCATACCATTGCTTACCTTGTATCAGACTTCTGAACTTATAAATTTTGTCAATTCTTTGAGGCCCAGATAAAGTGTTACCTTGTATTAAGACCTTCTTTGATTCCACATGTTGAGGTTAATTCCCCATTTCTTTATATATCCATCATACTTTGTACTCTTTTTCATGGATTACATTTTATTTTGAATTCACCGGGATAAATATCATCAGTTTACTTTTACCTGCCATAATTGTTCTCCTTATAGCCAGGGAAAAAAATTGTACAACGCCAAGATTAGAAAATTTATTTTCTAAAGCCTATGTCTCTTACAGGTAAATAATACTACAGCTTCAGTGAAAAGATAATGAGTAAAAGATTTCTGAGAAACTACTAGAGCTGAGCCAATATTGTCATTTATCTTACAAAATTTAGGATTAAAGAAAATAATCCATAAGACACACCTGGTACAGTGCCTGGTGTATATTGGAAGTTCATTCAATAGTTGATGCCTGCCTTTTTACTTTTCTTTTTGCCATTTCTTCCACTCCCCTGCTTCCACACGCACTGTATGAAAATTATGCTTGAATTATATTAAGTAATTCCAGGATTAAAATCATTTATTTAATCATCTAATAAGTCTTCAAACAATTATTGAGCATATTCTAGTGCCAGGCATTATTGCAGACATTAGGGTACAGTGGGGAACAAATTGAAAAAAAGATCCTTTCCTCTCTTGGAGCTTGCATTTTAGTTAGGGGAGACATGGATAAAAACCAATTGTGGCAGATGGTGATAAGTACTACGAAGAAAAATGAAGTCGGAAAGGGAATAAAATGAAAGAGTGGGTCCTGTTTTACACAGGATAATGAAGTGACATTTGAGCATGAACCTGGAGGAAGTGAGAGATTAAAACATGTGAATATCTGGTAGAAGAGAGGTCCAGGAAGAGGGAAGAATGAATACAAAGGCTTTGAAGAAGAAACATGACTGGTTTTGGAGGAACTGCAAGAAAGCCAGCAGGTGAGGAGCCATTGAAGATTCTCAGCAGAAAAATATGGTCTGACAAATATTTCTAAAGGATCATTCTAGCTGTTGTATAAATGAGTAGACATCAGGAGGCAGGGATGGAAGGAGAGAGCCCCATAATCAGGCAATTGCAATACTCCAGGTGAGAGGTGATGAAAGTTTGCAGTAGAACTGATAGAATTTGCTGATTAAATGGATATGGGCTATAAGAGGAAAGGAGTAATAAAAGATAACCCCTAGATTTTTGCCTAGATGACTAGAAGAATGATGTTACCATTACATGAGATGGGAAAGACTTTGGGACGAGGAGCTGGTTCAGCATGGGGAGAATCGATAGTTTAGTTTTGGAGATGCTAAGTTCGATGTGCCTATTGGACATTTAAATAGAGACGTCAAGTGGGAGCTTAGCTGTATGGAGTTCAGGAGAAAGGATGGGTTCTGAAAGCAGATTTGTGAGTCATCAGCATGTAGATGGTCTCTAAGAGATTAAGCAAGGACTGAATGTGGCAGAGCTGAGAAGGGGTCCCAGGGCTGAGCCCTGCAGCTCCCCAGTGATGAGAAAGCCTCGTTCATCTGGAATGGGACTCCCTCATTTACTGATGCTTTAGCAAAGCTGCAAGCCTTTTTATCTCCTGACAACTAGGGCTCACTGCCTTCTCAATCTGCTGAGGGGAGGCACTTTATCCTGGAAGATCAGAAACAGAGTGTGGGGAGAAGCAGCCTGATGTAAAACACTTAGCAGAGGGGACCTGTCAAGGGGGGCTTACGCTGAGTTCCTGTGCGATTTGAGTAGATGATCAGCCTCAAAGGCTGAGGGTCCTACACGATGGTAGAAATGGAAATAAGCACCTATCAGCCTTCTAGGGGCAAAGGGAGCCACCCTCTTAGCTAGACCCCTTCATCTGTATTTTTGACTGGCAGTTTTTCAGAGAATTAAAAATTATAGACAATAAAAAGGTTAAAAATAGCAATAAAACAATAAACAATAAGATAGAACAGCTAAACAAGGATAAAACGATACAAGAAACTAGGTTAAATACGTGCTCTCTCTCCCACCACCACCACCAAAAAAAAAAAAAAGGCCAGAAAATAAGATTAAAGAGAGTAGAAGGGAGCAAGTAAACCTTGAGGTAAGGACAATTAAGATAAAGGAAAATTTAAAACTAAAGGTCAGAGAGAATGAAAGAATAACCTAAACAAGCTAAAGTGATTAAAAAAAAAAAAAGTACACAATGATTTCAAAGCCCAGGAGTTGAGCTAATCAGCACCAGCTGAATTAAATAAGCAGTAGCACAAGTTCCAAAGATCAACCAGAGAGAGTCCCTTGAGCTAAGGCCAAAAAGCCTGGAACATGGTTTTGTTTTCTGTTTTCTATGGCCTGAGTTCCTCAGGCAGCTGTCCCCTCAGCAGGGCAGGGGGCCTGACTTCCACCCTGAACTTCTTCTTTCGGATTCCTGATATCTTTTCCCTTGGGTTCTGCTGCAGAGTGTCTCCCACTCCCTACCACAAGAACGCGTCTCTGCTAGCATCTCTGTCAGTTGAGACTCCATCTTTTGACTGATGGAACAGAGGTTAGCATCTAGCCCAAGCTGGATCAATTAATCTCTTTTTAGAAATCTGGATTTGTGATTGGGACTCACCCAGTTAGAGCTTGCCTCTTTAATATTATTACAATGATAATAATATAAAATTTACATTGGAGATTTAGGAGGCAAACATTGATCTTCATATGTGTTTTCTCAATTAATTTCTTGAGAAACTTATGTAGTAGTAGTAGTATCATTGGTGAGCAAACTGAAGCCTGAGAGGTTAAATGACACAGCCAGTAGATTCCAGAATTAGGATTTAGACTTGCTTCTCACTAAATCTGGAGCCCATGTTGTTAGACTTGTGTAACACTACCTCTTTTGAACAGAGGAGATATAAACCTGGGAACCGTGGGATGGCCATCTTTTGTCCATTATGTCACCAGAGAGCAAAGAATGAATTGACACTAAAGTGCATATAGGAGTTATAGTAGACTGAATGCTTACGTCCCCCACAAATTCATACGTTATAATCCAAACCCCCAAGATGATAATATTTGAAAGTGGGTCTTTGGGAGGTGATGAGGTCATGAGGGTGGAGCCCTCATGAGTGGGATTAGTGATCTTGTAAAAGGGACCCCAGAGAAATCCCTTTTCCCTTCTGCCATGTGAAGTCATAGCAAGAAAATGGCTGTCTTTGAGGAAGTGGCCCCTCAGCAGACAGACACCAGATCTGCCGGCATCTTCATCTTGGACTCCTCAACCTCCAGAACTGTGAGAAATGAATTATTATAGTTCATAAGTCATCCAGTCTGTAGTATTTTGTTAACAGCAGCATGAATGGACTAAGACAGAAATCAAGAGGGGAGAGAGAGATTCCAGAGCTGCTGCTTTGAGTCTGGGCTCTGTTCCTACTACCATGCATCATGAGCCACCCCTGCTTTCTCATATTTCCCCCTTTTTGGGTTAAACTGATTCAGCTGAATTTCTGGAACTTGCAACCAAGAATCCTAGCTAATGGTACTCTTCCTTGATGTGGATAAAGAAGGGCTTCAAATCTCCAAGCTTCCCTTGTATGCCAGACTTCTCTTGGTTGTTAGAAAATAGTGGTTTCCTATGTTTGGCTATCAATCCCCTTTCTTTGCTACCCTCTTACTAAACTGTAGGTCCTTTGAGTTCAAAGACAATTGTCTTTTTTGTGTTCCTGAAGCACATTAGATGTTTTGCAAATGTGAGGTCTTAATAAATACTTGTTTAGGTAAATTGATAAGATAATGTTGATATATTTCCTTAAACAAATGTGGCTTCCTAATATTTATCCTTGGGAATTATTAAAAGGTTATCTTCCTAGAATGAAAAAGGTCACATATTATATAATTTCATTCATATGAAATATCCCAGAATGGGCAAATCCATAAAGATAGAAAACAGATTGGTAATTGCCAGGGACTAGAAGGAGGGGCAAATTGGGAGTCACTTCTCACTGGGTACAGAGTTTTATCTGGGGGTGATGAAAATATTTTGAAACTACCTAGAGGTGATGATTATACAACACTGGAAATGTACTAAATGATCTGGATTGTTCACTTTATAATGGTTAATTTTTGTTACGTGAACTTCACCTCAATTATAAAAATACTAACAATAAAAAATTCTAAGCTCTGAAATAAAAGATTATTTTCCTTTCAGGTGGTAATCATCTTGAGGACTATAGGTCACTTGTGGGCATGGGAGCAGGCAACTTTCTGACAATTTTCATGTTCCAATGATTCCTTCATCTGAAGTATAGGAGTCCAAGAAATCTCACGAGAAGAACATAGCACAGAAAGGCTTATTTTACTCCACTCCCACAAGATAATCTCTGTGAATTATAGCCAAGGATTTGAAGATAATGAGGCTGTTCTTCAGTCTTCATGATGACTTAAGAAGCTCTGTGGGTTTGCTATTTGGTAATACCTCTATTGCCTAGTGTAGGGAGAACACTCCATAGTCCCCTATGTGGAAAAGGAAAAGTATATGTTTTTGCCACCACCGTAAATCATCTGAGATATAATATGGGAGGTAGACTGACCTCAAGGGAGGATAAGATCAGGTCCTAAGTGTTTGAAAATGGCAATCTTCTTTCTATTGGCCCTTCTGGCAAGAAGGTAGTCAGAAAACTCTGCCTAGATCTTTAACAACACTTGAATGAGAGTGCCTTTCTTACCAAAAGCAAAAAAAAAAAAAAAGCCATGCAAGTGCCTACTTAATGTCATCTTGTGTATAAAACAAAAAGACTTTATAGGAAAACCCTACTTGTGGATGTCTGTCTCATAGAGTTCTAAACGTTTTACCCATTGAATTATAAAAGGAATCATTTGTTACTTTTTGAAACTGGCAGGGGAAAAAGGACCCTCCTTGATTTTTGGACTAAAATTCTCCTACAGTTATTTCCTTATTAGTGTTCTTGGAAATTCCTTATTAACAAAGTTCAGGTGGCTTCTAATTCCTGGCCAAACTCATATTTATCAAACAAAATAATCAAGATGAATCATAGACCTTTAGAACTAGAAAGCATCCAACTTCCTCTTTTTTAGGGAAGGATCTAAAAAAATGAAGTTCAGAAAGGTTGCCTGGCTTTTGCTGGGAAAGAAGAGAACTAGTGGCCAGAAATGTCTGCCATTTGATGCTGCAATGCCCGAATTAGATCATAGAGCCCAACACTTTGGGTCTCTTGGGAATAGATATTTTTTTGCCTGTTTTAAATGGGAGAAAAATGAAGATATTTGAAGAGCATGATGTTCTCTGTACTATTTTTAAAAGGTACTATTTTGTGTTACAATAATTCAACAATATATTCCATAAGATCATAGACCCATGGAGCTTTCAAATCTTTTCAGGGTTCACCCTGCCCAGTGGTTTCCCTGACACATTATTTCTCACATGCCATTCATTCTAAGAGGTTGTCAGGTCTGTGCCTTAACATTTGGAGTGGCGGGAACCTACTACCGCATGAAGCTACATATTTCATTTGTGTGTGTTTGTACTTATATTCTCTCTCTCTCTCTTTCTCTCTTTCTCTCTCTCTCTATCTCTCTAGCTAGGATCACAGAAGATATGCATATATTTCATAGTCTGCTTTTTTGCAATTGATGTTCCACACACATTTTTCATATTAATACAAAGGTTTTATTATAATTGTAAATGGCTTCATATACTTTATAATTTCCTTAATCAAAATTTATGTAAGCACGTCTTAATTTTTCACTTTTATAAGTAGAATTCAATTCTATTTTGGTTTGGACGGTTTAGTTACTAGATCATAAAGAGTTTAAGTTTTAACTTTCACTCTTTGGCTCTAATTGTATGTTCTAGAACAACACCGAATAAATCTAATCCCTCTTCCATGAGCCAGTCCTTTTCAATGTTTAAAAAAACCTATCATGTTGCTCTTAAAATTTGTCTTTTCCAAGGTAAACAACCTCAGCTTTTTCAATCGTTTCTCACAGGTTGTGGTTTCTAGACCCTTCACAAGATTGTTTGTTCTTCTCTGGATGTACTCCAATTTGTCAGCGTTCTTTGTAAAGTATGGTGCCAGAATTAATTACTGTAATAACAATAACCACAATAATAATAACCACCATTTAGTCACTGTGCACAATGTTCCAGGAACTAGGCTAAAGCTCATTTAATCCTCACAAAACCCTCTAATGTATGTGTTATTATCCTTATATTTTTAGATGAGAAAACCAGTTTTAATATGCTAACTGATTTGTCCAAGGTCACACAGATAGGAAGTGGCAAATCTAATATTAAGCTATGCCCTGTGTTCTAAACCACTTTATAATGCCCCAGAATTTTCTGGTTATGCAAAACTTAGGGCTAAGATATTTAAAGTTATGTAATAATACTTCAAAATGTTATTATCTTGTTTAGTGATTTCATATTTATGGAAAGTAGCATGGAACTGTTTTTCTAGGACTGGCTTAAAAATATCAACTTATCCATTTGTCAAACATTTATTGAATGTTTACTTCACGCCAGGCACTATTTTAGGAGGTGACAATATTTAGATAAGCAAGGTAGGCAAAGTTCCTTCTTTCATGGAGCTGACTTTCTGTTGAGGAGACTTTCTGGAAGTAAACAAACAAATAATATGTTAATCTCAGATAGCAATAAATGTTATAAAGAAAATAAGACAAAATAACATGCTAGGAAATAACTATGTTAGGGTATGAGGGAGACACAAATGAGATTCAGTGATCAAGAGAGGCCTCTTGGAGGAGGTGACATCTGTTCTTCCACCAAAAATGATGAAAAGATATCAGCCATGATAAGATCTGAGCAAAGAACATCCAGGTCTAAGGGAATGGGAAGGACACAGATCCTGGAACCATGATAAGCTTAGTGAGCTCAAAAAACCAAAAGGCCTGTGTGACTACAGACAGAGTAAGTGATGGAAGAGTAGAGGTGGATAACTTCAGAGATACAGAGAGAGGGACCACATAAGGTCCTGTGGTCCATGGTAAGAATTTGGATTTTTTTTTTAAGTAGAATGGCAAATCTATGCTAAGATTTTTTGCAAGAAAGTGAAGTGATCCAACTACTCTTTTCAAAAGATGACATCACTACAGTGTAGAGAGTGGATTGTAAGGGGCAAGCATGAAAGCAGGGCAATGAGCCAGGAGACTGTTGCAAAGTTGCTGGTAAGAAATGGTGGTGGTTTAGGTCAGGTGGTAGCTGATCCAGCTGTGACTTGCATCAGTGGAAAGAAGTGAATATATTCAGAAAAAAATGAAGGAAAGGTGGACAGAAATTCCTGGCAAATTGAATGGAGTGTGGTAAGAGATAGAAATTAGTTTAATGCTTTGATTTGTGGGTTGGTGAGAACACTACATATAATGTGTGCTAGGTATGGTGTATATAGGCCATTTACATATATTAGCTAATTTAATTCTCACAAGAATCCTATGATGTAGCTAGTATTTTCCCCCAGCTATATCTGAAAAAGCAACTAAGATTTAGAGAGGCTAAATAACTTGGCTCAGGTTACCTAGGTAATAAGTGAAGAAGCCGAGATTTAAACCCAGGTGTGCCTGATATCAAAAACAGTGCACTTTTTTCTGTGATACAGCACTATACCTGGAGCTCTCATAAAGATTGCAGCTTAACTGTAAGGCGAGATGGACTATTTAAAAGTTCCACAGCAGGAAATTGATGAAGTCATATGTGAGAACACATTCTATTATCAAGGGGCTTAACATTGCCTGGCCTCCCTCGGTCTTTCTGAAGGGCTGTGTTCCAGTCTTGGAACCTTGTGGCCAAGGGAGGTAGGTGCATTGGGTGGAGTCAGAAGTCAATGATTAAGCTGATGGAGAAAATGACTTCTGAGAAATGATTAAAAGATTGCAGTGTAGCTCAGCGATGAGTAAAGAGGACATCAGCCTAGAAATATTTGAGGGGTGGAAATAGCAGGAGGAGGGGATTTTTTTCTGTAGAGAGGGGAAAGAAATTGCATGAAGGGACAGGCAGAGAATAGAATTGAGTTCCTGAATCTGCTCTTTATGATGTTGGTAGCTTATCATGATTTTGTGCCTGAATTTTTTCATCTCAAAGAAATGAGCTATGACTAAATAAGAACAGGTAGTATCTCAGTAGAAAGGCATCAGAATCCACAAAAGACATTCCTTCATCTTTTTACCATTTGTTTGGCAAATATTTAATGGCCTTCACTTTGCATAAGACACAGGAAAGAGGATTTGGGGCCAAAGTATGGGTGTTCATTTTGAATACTTTTATTTTACAATGAAACCTATTTTTTATGGAGCTATTATTATTATAAAGACAATTCCTTCACAGTAGTTGTCTAGCTGGGATCAGAATTACTCATACACTGAAACATATTAGCTATTGTGGTGTTCTACAAACTGGAGAGAAAGGGTAATATTGGTACCATGTAACCCCACTGCCTGAATAGTGCTGCACTAAAGAATGGCCAGGCTTAAGTTTCAAACACAGGCTAGTGATTTCCTTGCATTTGCCACAATGTGTGTTTGTCTGCACATTTGTTAGTGAAATAAGAGAACACGGCTGCGTGATAACACAGGGACAACTGTCCAATACATTGGGCACATTATCTTCCCATACACACTATGAAAATTATATCTATCAGGCTTCAGAGTCAAAGAGCTTTGGTGTTTATCAGCTATATCCGGGCTGCATACAAGAGCTAAAGCCACAGAGGGAAAGGCTTCTTGAAAAGCACACCTGTCCTTTTCAGACATTTTTGAAGTATCATATTCGTTTTCTGATGTTTTTGGCCTTCTGCCCTCGATTCTCTAGCACGGTTGGGAGGCTGTCCTGTGGCCTGAAGGTTAAAGAGAAATGCAAGTGAATGTGTCGTCTTAATGGGCTTTGAATGCGCTCCCAAATGACACATTTTTTTTTTCTTTTCAGTCTTGCTTATAAAAGTTACACCTGCAAAAATGGGACCGAGGCCAGTGAGGAAGGACATAACATTTTGCCTGAATGTGCAAAAAAATGAGTGGGGTGTTGTATGCATCCCTGCAGGCTCTGAGCAGCCTAGTGGGTAAATGCACATTTGTTTCCTGTGCACCATCTTTGAGTTGAAAATGAGTCACACACTCGCAGAAAGAATGGTACTATCTTCTTTTGTATAACTGTGTATGCTTTTGCGGCTACTGAATTTGTCTTAATGTGAAGCCTGATTGTTCCTCTTTTTGATTCAAATTATTAGAATTTATTTTTAATTTGAAATAGGGCTACTTTAAAAATATCGTTCTTGATTCACAACTGGATTCACAGCCAGTGTATACAATTACAGAAATCTTTAATGGGGAAAAAATCTTTTAGGTCCATCTAGTCATATAAAAGCATAATTTGGTTTCCAAGTATTTGAACTGGTTTACTTTGAAAATAATAAGTGTAATTTGCTGAATGTCTACTTGTACCAGCCACTGTACTATGTAGTTTTTTTCATAGATTATTCTTAATCCATATAACATGCCCCCAATTCAGATATTAATAGCCCCTTTTTATAGCAAAGGAAATCAAGGGTTAGAGAGATTAATAAACTTTCCAGAAGTTGCAGAGCTGATCAGTGAGCAAACTTGTGTTTATTCCCTTTTCTGTCTAACTTCAGGCCTGGGTTCCCTCCATTATGACATCCTACCTCTTTGAAAAAGTCATTTGATGGCAAGTTTGCCTCAAATTCTCATTACAAAGAGGTAGAGCATGAAGTAAAAAGGCTAACAACAATTTTCTTTTTGCAAGAAAATTATTTCATAGGTTAGAAAATATTTGCAGTCTTTCCTGGATGTGCAAAGAGGCTCAGATCCACTTGGGTATTGGACTAGTCTCCATGATTGAGGGGACTCTGGTTCTAGTCTTGATTTATCTAGCTCTGCTTGGCCTTGACCTTGAGAATCCTGGGTCCCAGATATCTGAGAGTATTCTGAAGAGGTGAAGGAATAGCTCATGAATCAGGTGCTGATGGAGGCTTGCACAAAAGTTTCCAGACTGCTGGAAGGGGAGGGGAGAGGAAACCAGAGCAGACACATGTATTGAGAAAGAGAAAGGGAAAGAGAGAGAGAAACTTACCAAAGAGAAACATCTAAAAAGTACCAGTGGAGGCTGTGGTATCTGAAATCGTTGCTGGACTATCTACAATTAAAAATCATTACTTTAGAAAATCTGACTGAACGACTGGCATTTTAGGGCGAAAAACGTACGAGTCGCACAGGTTCAGTTATTAAGGGCATTTTTCAGATATTTTACCCTCATTTCCTCTTAAAAACTAGAGTGGGGGGCACACTTCTGAGGAAGTCACCATTTAAGTTCCAGGTTTTTGCTTTAAATTGCACTGGGCTTTCTTTCCCATCAGTGAGCTGTTCCATGTGCACAGGAGAGGCTGTGGGGAGCCACCAGGATGTGGGGCCTGTTTGTGGAATTGTTGAAGAGCAGCACCGCCAGTCAGAGTATATCACGCGTCTCCGAATTTGATTGTCTTGTTATGTATGGTAATTTGGATTCTAGACATTTTAATTAACTAATCGTAGCATTTCAAGCAAACCAAAAAAAAAAAAAAAAAAAAAATCACATGTGACAGTCAAGACAAATTTCTCAAAGGTTGCTCACAGCCAGGTCATGCTGCGCTGCCACAGTCTCTGCCCAGTGGGTGGATCACCTAGCAATTTGGTTTACTCACATCTATCTCCGCTGTGTTTCTCCAGGTTGCAAACTGGAGAGTTTCCCTTTATTCCTTTACCTGTTTTTCTAATTTTACAACTTGGCACTCATTGCCCTAGCTCCCATATCTGATGGCGGAGCAGACACCAAGCCAGCATAACCAGCTGATGCAATGGGTAGAGCCGCTGCTCAGTAGGAAATGAAAGAATTCCTTTCCATAACTGTCAGACAGGCAAAGGGCAGGGCCGTGCTCAGCTGGTCCTAGCCCATTCCTGTGCAGCTGGCCACACCTTCCTTGCAGATGACAGGGAATTTTCTCTTTGTCATCTACCACATCTTCATGTCTTTCAAAGGCACTTCTGAAGACACTTGTGTGGTGTTCATTGCTTAATTCAGTGTGGTGTTCATTGATTATTTCAGTAAGGTGTTCATTGATTACTCCAGCACTCTCTGACCTTTCACTTCTCTGCTTTCTCCATCGTGTTTTGCCAGGTTCCAATCTCAATGAACCCCTTCTCGTTTGCTATGGAGGCTGTATCAGTTATAATGCATCCAGTTGCCATATCAGAAAACACAGTTCAAACTGGCTGAAGCCACAAGGAAGATTTGGCTCACATAACAGGAAGTCTAGAAGTAGGGAGGTGCCAGGATTGGTTTGATCTAGTGGCACTGTTGTATCACCAAAGACCTGGCTTCTTTCCTTTTCCCTAACATCCAACGGTGCACCTTCAGGCTAAGGCCACTAACGTGGCTGCTGACAACTCAACTCCCAGGTCGACGTTCTTCCACTTCTTAAACAGTCAATTATTATTTACCCCTAAGGCCCAGCAAACCCTCCCTCTTGCCTTGCTGGCCCAAACATATATTTGGAACCAGGATTAGAGTCAATATCCCCAGTGCACTTGGCTTGCCCCACATGACAAAAGTGTAGGTAAGAAAGGAGACCTGGATGTTGGTTTTATTGGACAAGTGTAAGCACTCGCCTACCTTGCCCAGCAAGTTCAAAACCTTCCATCTCTCGGATTAATTTCAGTCCTGTCTGGGTATATAAGATCTGTCTTTAAGTTTTGGTCTACTTGAAAGTGGTTTGATTTCTGTTGCCACATACTGATTCTCATACAGATCCCTACTTCGTGGTGACACACACTCTTCATGTCAGTTTCTTGGACTCTCTGTATCATGACTCTGTTCATTTCAAGGCCCACTAACTAGATCTCCTAGAGGTCCTGGGGACAGAGTGTAAAATAAGATTCAATTGTTAAATAAAGAGAAAATGTTTTTAAAAATTTACTATTTCCTTGGAATGGTTAGAAATTGAGGTGTTACAAAGGAGAATGTATTCCGAATCACAGTGGACTGACAGAAAGGTAAGCTAGAGTCGGCTCACACTCTCTCATAAAAGCTGATCGTTGGATTTTCAAGAAACTTGCAGACTGATTGTTAAACACAACCATCACTTAAAAAATTGAAAAAATTGACTAAAATTGACTAAAAAAATTGAAGTAGCTAGCTCAGTTAGTAGATTTCTTAAAAAATTTTGAAAGTATATAAATTTACAATTAAACAAATTATGCTTAAAATAAAGTTAATAAAGACTCCAAACTCATCATTTCCTAATTATTTTGCTACATTTTACTATATGCTCTTGACTATTTTCATCTATTATATGTGTCTGGTGGAAGTGTTATAATGTGCTATTGTGCAACTCTTTTCAACTCTATATTCAGTGACATACTGGTAGCTTGAAATTGGCCAACATGGAAGTATTTACTCCATGGAAATTGGTGGATGCTATAAATCAGGACTTCTTTTGTTATAAAATATTTATCAGCACACCATTGGCTGGTTTTCCAAATGTAAAAGGAGAATTATAACAGCTAGTACATGATTAGGTTTGTGTGGGGTTACAATGACAGGATTCATATGTCATAGTAAACCCATTGATGAATCTTGGCTATGACTGTCTCCTCCCCCACCTTAATAAGAGTATATTAAACATCATATAATCTTTAAGTTCAGATCCAGGGAAAGCCCTGGAAGTATGAAGTAATATTGCACTATGATGTTAGTATAGTTATAGAAAGACACAGTCTGTGGGGCATGGGGTAGAAGGACATTATCACTTGACTCTGGTATGTGACACGTGTGCCTCACTCTCCAGCCCACAGACTCTGTGAAGGTGCTGGTATCACACCAACTCACACCTTTCTCTGCTCCTCTTCTCTTTCACCGTTCACTTACAACATTTGCTAGAGGTGGCCTATACCTTGGTCTTCAAAGACCATTGAGGTATCATTGAGGTACCAACCTGGCTGTAAATTTTGTCTTTATCTTACCTTCCTGAGAGTCAGTTGCCACCTCTCTGTTCCAGTGTGATTGCTGGTTTTATGCGACACCATCACAGTTGCCACCATTCCTGCTTTTCATCTCTGCAGCTTTTTCTTCTCAGCTTCATTTTTCTCTTATCTTTTTTGTCCCCCATTATGTTATAGATACCTCTTGGTTTTGGTCCCAAACAGAAACCATTTTGAGAAACTAACAATCATTCTCCTTCTGCTTGGTCTTGATTCATTTGAAACTATCTATTAAACCCCTACTGTATGCGGGGTACATGTACTTAATACACATCCAAATTGAAAAAGCAATTTATGCAAAGTTGTAGAAAAGAGTTACAAATGTAGAGATAAAGGAGCTATAGAAGAATGAGAAAAGAGGTTATATCTTATAAGGGGTGTGAAGAGGAAGGCAAAAAGGTCAAGATTAATCCCCTTGTTTATGGGTTTGGGACCTTTCTGGATGCTTGGCAATGTTGTTAGATAAATAAATGGATTTTTAGTTCATATAATACCTTATATGTCCCAATTAGTTCTTAGACATCTAATTTCTCTAACTGTACTGTATTATAATTTCATTAAGGGCAGAGGTAGTTTATCAACTTCACACCATTTTATTCCTAATGAACACATGTATGAAAGGCAGCTCAGTACCTTGTAGATTAAAAGCTTGCAACAAATCCTTGTTGAACAAAAGAATGATTGATTCATCCATGACTTGATTTGAAGATTATAAAACTCTATTGAGGAAAATCTTAATTATATATTAATATTTTTTAGAGATTCTTAGAAGTTCAGGGGTAAAAAATATCTGAAGAATGATTTGGCCTGGGGATTCCCAAATCTGGCTATATATCAGAATTAAATGGGGGCGTGTTGGGGTGGAATGTCTTTTGAATGCAGACTTCTGACCTCCACTCCCAGACCAGCCAAACTAGAATCTGTGTGTTGTGTGAATGCTTCTGCTGGGCTGCCAGGTTTTGGACCCATAAATGAAGTCACCTAGTGTCTGACAACCCCTTTTTCCTCTCTGTAAGATTGTAATAGTAGTGACACCTTTGCAAACATTGGGCTGCTGTCTGGGATTCACCAAGGCTCTAGCATTCTGGGGTTGTGGCCAAGTGAGAAGACTTGCTCTTCCACCCCACAATTCTGAGAGTGTCTCAGGGGAGACTTGTGTTTCTATGAGTCTTTTCATACTTGGGCCTTTTTCTCCCAACTCTCTAGTCTCTCCTCCAAGCTTGCAGTGCCATCTCCATTCTCCCCACTCTGCCTCTCACTGCTAACAAAAACCATTGAGATGGGTGTGAATCAAGTTTGGGGACATTTATCTAAAAAGTATGTATTGAGAATCATTCTGTGCCACGCAATGGTCTGGCAACAAGTGTAAGCTCCCCACAATAAAAAACAAACAAAACAAAGAAATATGATCCCTACCTTCATGAAGTGTACAGTCAAGTGGCTAATAAAATATTAATCCAATAGTTATTGAAAATTTGTATAAAACCATAGCTGAGGCCGATGAAACATCCAGAGTTGTTAGGAAGGAGAGGTACATGGTGCCATAAGAATAATGGTAGAAATTGACCTACTTGAGACATAAGAAGCAGCTTCCCCAAAGAAGTGTTAATAATAAATAAACTGAAAGCTATCTATAGGAATAGCACATGCAAAGGATCTGTGACAGGGAGGGTGAGACCCGAAAAGAGACTCGTATGTCGTTTCTCAGAGAAAAAGTAGGTGTGCAAGGAAAGTGAGCTCACAAAGGGGACAGGGAAGCCAGGAGAGGCTGGAGGAAGTCTGAGGGGTGGGGAAGTTCGAAGAAGAGCTGATCCATATGCCAGATGCTTCTGAAAATCAAATAAGATGAAGTCATAAAAATGCCTACTAGATTTAGTGTGCGGAGGTCATTGATAACCTATACAGCCAGGGCTGTTTCGATGGTGTGGTGAGGATGGAAGTCAGATCGAAGCAGGCTGTAGATGAATGTGTAGGGAGAACATGGAAAAAGAAAGGAGATGTGATGGTTTGAAATGCTTAGCTGTGAAGGAGGGGAGGCAGGTGAAAGGATGGCAGGGAAACAGCGATACTGAAGAACTTAGTAAAGATTGGAATGATTAGCCCCTATTTCAAAGCAAATAGGATGGATCCAGATAAGAGACATTGAAAACACAAAAAGGAGGGATGGTTGGCACACTGAGGTTGCTGTGATGGTTGAACAGATGGAACAGTTGGCTTTAGACAGCAAGTGGACAGTGTCTTCATTGCAAAGCAGTGAAGGAGGTGATTGTGGAAGCAGAGAAGTAACAGGTACCTGCCAACACAGCCCAGCACACTTCTTAAACCACAGGAGGAGACTGCTCTGTGCCTGCAGCCATAGGGACTTTCTTGCAGGCCAACTTTCTTTCCAGATTCTACTGATTGACATGTTACTTGTAAATATCACAGCCCCTTCTTCCCTTTCTCCCTTTCTTCTCTCTGTCTTTCCCTCCCTCCCTCCCTCCCTCTCTGTCTGTCTCCCTCCTACCCTTCTTTTTTCTTCCTATATTTCCCCTTTTCATTTCCCCTTTTTCCAGTTCTCAGACCACTAGTCCCTTTCCTTTCAAGCTTGCTGGCAAAATTCAAAATCCCTCACGTGGTATAGTATGGAGAAAAATTCAACACCTTCTGCATTTAGCTCCAGTTATTCAGATAAAAATGCCCAGAAAGCCCAATCTTTTTCCATCAAAAGGTTCATAAAGGTCCAAGATAATTTTTTATCTAAACAGAGATGAGCTCTCCCCAGGAAGGCAGAAATCTCCTGTTCACTTATATTTATTTTAACAGAATTTATCCTTCCCAGTATACCCCCTTATAGCTGCTGTAATGATAAGACAAAATTGTGTGGCAGATCACTCTCAGTTTTTCAATGGCATAGTAAAATCCTTTTGCCACATAACCCTCTCATAAAGTATCCTAAAACAACCAGAAAAATGATAAGAGAAATAGAAACTCCTTTAATAAAACTAAGAGACAGCTATAACCCTGAACCACAATATACAAAAACATAAAGCAGATGGAAGAGTGATGATATATAGTATCTGATTCACTTTAAACATCTGCTTCAGGTAAGTAATGAACTCAGAGTTCTTCTCTAAGCTGTGAATCTATATTTTATTTACATCTGTGAAACTAAAGGACCTATTCAAATGGTTTTTCTAAAATAAAAGCAAATCTGTCCAGATGTAAAACCAAACTTTCATCTGTTAAGAGCTCAAAAATCTCTTGCTTCTTTAGTGATGGTAGCTCTTTAAGACTTTAGTCTTTAAGGTTTCTAAAAAAAACTTAGGGTCTAGTCTCAAAACCCAGGGGCCTGATTTTTTCTAAATACCCTGGATATTGCCCAATGTAGAATGAGTAATCCACAAGGTCATAACTCATAGTTTGGTTTATTTCTGCTATGGAAATTGAAGGCTTCCTATCATTCAATATGGCATCCACAGACACTCAGATATTGCCTATTTACCTTTTGGTTTAAGTAAAACACAATTCAATGGAAACATGGCCTTGAAATCTCCAAGATTCTGCCTGACTTTTTTCTCACTAGTGCCATCGGACATTTGCTTTTAGCCCAGGCATGTCCTTTTGCGGGGCTTCTCACTGAGCCCATACCACTGTGGGGGAAGTGCCAAGTTGGCTTAGTATATAGGACATTTGGGAATTGTTTTTATTAAGGGAGTTTAATTGGTTTTCCCTGGGGTAGCACAAGTCAGGGCAAGATGTTCTTACTCCTACATAATGAATATTGATACAGGAAGATGAATGGTAAGTGTTTCCACCCCTCACCCTTCAACCCTGTACTTTCCATAAAAAAGATGAAGCAGATGGCCAGATACTCTGAGCAAGGAGAGCGCAAGGTCGGCTCTTCTTTCGCTCTATTCCTGTGTTAATAGTGGAAAACAGAAGTGGAGGCATGGTTTTCCCTCAGAGTTCTCTCCTGCACAATAAACATGTGGGCGAAATCCTTTCTGATCTGTACCAAGCCTCTCTGATCACCCTCAGAGGGAGTTCCGTGTGGGAACATTTGCAGAATATTTGATAACTAACAGTGCTGTGGTTTGCAGATATGTGATGCGTATCCAAGAAAGAAAATTTTAGCCTTTGCACTCTGGGAATTGACTGACCTAATTAGTCTATTCAGACCTTTTATCATGAGAAAACAATTTATTCGTCTCTTAGCCCCATTTATGGTTAATGGAACAAACGAGAAAACAGGAGATTGAAGGAAAGAAGCCGAATGGAGTGCACTAGGGTATAAGCTTCGGTTACCACTTTGGACTAATTACAGGATAAAGCTGATTTCAAACAGTAAAAATTCTAATTAAGCAACATTTTTAAAGAAATGCAATGTTACCTTCAGACATGAGTAATTACCATCAGTAATGGTTGAAAACAGGCAGAGGTCATTCCAGGCCTGCTTGGAGGAGCAGGAAAGGCTGTCTCCAAATCTGCACACTGCTCAGAGAAACCATAGCTGAAGTGCTTGAACAATTTTGCATTCTTTAAAAGGATATCAGCATAGACTTAGACTCTCTTTGTGGCACCTAGAAGTTAGCTTCTTCATGCAGTTCATTCGTGCAGCAAATATTTTTTTTGAGAATCTTCTAAGTGTCAATCACTGTTCTTGGTAATGAGAATTCAGCACTGAACAAAAAAGAAGAAAATTCCATCCTTCAGGGGTTGTAGGAGAAACAGGCAATAAACAAGTAACTATCTAAAATGTGTAGTATGTTAGATCATGATGAGTAATATGGAAAAATAAATTGAGTGGGAGGAAAATAGGGAATAGTAGGAGGGGTAGGGAGAAGGCAGGGTAATATTGGAACAAAGACCTGTAGGTTATTAGGAAGCAGCCATGACTCCATCTGGGAGAATGAATATTCTAAGCAGAGGAAAGAGTCAGTGCAAAGACCCTGAGGCAGGAGAACACTGGGCAAATACCAGAAGCATCAGGGAGACTGCTATGGATGAAGTGGAGTAAATAAGGAAGAGAGTAGTAGAAGTTTTTTACATAAGAGAGGAAATGGGTAGGAGTGGGGGATCCAGATGGCATAGGGCTTTCCAGGAGATTATAAAGGCACCATTGATGTTTTGGACCATGGAAGTGTATGCAGTAAAAAGGGTAGCTTATGAAGTTTTGTAAGCTGAATATTAGATTTGTTCAAAGTACCTAGCCTTTTGACAGTTTCAAGTATGCTCAGGTGACTCCTCAAATAATAACCACTTAAATAGTAGATGGTGAGAATTGCCATCTGAAGTTGCAGATCTCATTCCAGTCGAAATCGCTGGTCAAAAGTAGCTTAATTAGCAGAGAATGCAATTGCCTCCCTGGAAAGATACAACATTTAACTATGGGAATATTTAGAATTAGTATAAAATGTTTAAAGGAATAAGAACCATAGTATCATATTAGGAATTTATGTATAATTAGTATTATATGCATTTGAAGAAATCTGGTATTTTAGATTAATAATCTTATAATTTCAATTTCAAATGTATAACTGAATAATAGATTTTTATAAATATTACTAAAGTTACACACAGTACTAGAACATTGAAAGGACTCAAGTTTCTCCCTATTCAAAAACCTAATTTGATTTATTACTTACGTATTTTGAGAGGATTTGTCAATCAAACGACTTAACTTAAAAAAATAGAATATATTAAATTTATAAACAATGTTTACAATATTTGAAAGTGTTTAGGTGACCATGTTTATAAGTGGAAACCAATCTGAATTATTTAAATCCCCATAATAAGTGGTTGTAAATATTTACTAGATTTTTAATTAGAATAAGAAGATGAATATAAAAGCTCAAGGAAGAATTCAGCTGCAGCATCTGTAAGTATAATGAAAGGATATTAATAAGATATCCTGAATAATCTTTTCTGCACACAAAACTACCCTCAATTGTACCAAAATGCTCAAATTTATCAGCAGTTGTTTACTTTGTGGTTTCCAGAACCCCATTTTCTTGTCTTGTTCCTTTTACTACCCTTTTCCCCCACTCACACCTTCAGTTACAGCATGTGTTTTAATGAAATTACTATTAGGGGGAAAAAGAAAAGATTTCATGTGGGATCCTGACAAAATTCTAGGTGTTCCTGGGAGGGGATGTGCAGCAGTATTCATGCTCTTTTTCCTACCATTTGGTGGGCTTTCCTTTGTTAATAATTGTTCTTCTGGAAAACTGGAATGCAGCCCAGACGAATTAATTTACAAGATTACAAGTTATGCACATCTTTTCTGGACCAATTACTCTTCCATTATGCAAACTATTTCCTAAAATTTGTCATTTTACCACAAGAAATGTACCTCGTATGATAAAGAACAGTGTGCTCCAGCTTGTGTCAGGCTAATGAGATATGAATTAAAGGATAATATTTATTCGCCTGAATTAATTGGATAACTATGTTGCTCCATTGGTGGGGAGGTGTTCTTAAATGGTCTTGAGAGTTACATTATAATCTATATCTTGAATTTCTGTTTTTGGTGCATTTTAAAGCAAAGCCACTATTTGTGATGAATCATTCATTTTGTATACTTCTGGTTTCGTAGCCTTTTTGGGGTCAAATTTCAGAGCTTTTAGGACCTGCCTGTAGGAATGTGAACAGATTGCTAGAGTTCTTTGTTTATACATATTTATTTCTCCCCAAATATATTAAGCAAGAAAAGAATTGTGAAAATCTAAAACGATGGGCTTAAATATCACTTGAAGATTTATACCTTTAATTTTTATGTTCACCCTATCCTCTTATATTTTGTTCTCATTCCTTATACAATTCATCAGTTAATGATTTTTGACATGTTATAGATTTTACAACTTTTTTAGTTTGGTTGTGTGTGTGGTGGGGCATTTTCCCTAACAGTGACACGTGTTTTTTCTAATATTTGTGGGGGAAGTTGTGGAGGTGGCAGGAAATGGAGAAATTGCTACCTCGATGCATGCCGGGAAAAAATGCATGCCAGGGAAATAAAATTCAGGGAAACTATGTGTATAGTAATCCTCCAGTACTGTCAAGAAATTGTAAACGTGTTTTTGAGAAAAAAAAATGTTTGATGAAACTGAGTGCTTTTTGTAATTAAAGGCAAAATGCTGGCCTTTTATAAGTTTTGATCTAGGCTTCTGCAGGAGGAGTTCCTGGCACCATCACCATTTTCACCTGGTGAAAGAGCATCTCTTCTACTCAGAGCCATCCTAAGTCTGTCCCTGCTCCAGCCTCCCCCTCTCCCAGCTCACCAAGAGTTGTTCTCTCATGCTTCTATGGAAACTTGTGTCCATCTCTGTTATGACATATCATGATATATCAATATTGAAATATTATTTATATTTTTTGCTTCTTCATTAGACCAGAGGATCCCTAAAGACAAGATCTATTTAAATGTATAATAAAAACATTATCAACAAGTGAAGCCTTCTGTGATAGGCTCTGTGCAGCATGGAAAAGATGGCAATTCAGGAGACCAGGATGGCAGGGACAGGGCAGTGGGAATTGGGAGAGGGTTCTACTGGGGCAAAGTGTGAGACAGCCCCAGATGTTTTAGGGTACCTGAATATAGCAAAAGAGCAAGAAGTTTAACGAAAATTGTCCTGGATTAGTGAAGCACTTTTGTAAGCAATGAAAAAAAAAAAAAAGATCAAAATTTCTATTGATTTAAATACAACACAACCCCAAGACTGGATCACCAAGGAATTATATCTCTGTATGCTTCACAGAGAGAGCTTTGTCCCTATTGTGTGAGTTCTCAGAGCCTAGTGCTATGGTTGGCTTATAGCAGGTGTTCAATTAATGTTATCGATTGAATGTTGAACAGCTTTATCTGTGTCATTCTCTTCTTCACATGGGCTTATTTTTGGTTCTTGGAACAGATGTTTATGGATGATCACCTCTTAATATTCTGTATATTCTGGCTCCATAATAAATACTGAGTGATGATCAACTATTATTAACCATCTGTCCAAGAAATTTGTACAAAGAATACTAAATTCTCTTAATAAATTTTTCACTTGACATTAAGAGGCATTTAAAGTCGATATCTGTGTCAGCAGTCCTAAGAGAAGTAATGCAAAACTTTTTTGTTATTAGATAAAATTACTGATCAACAGAAGCTCATATTGCCGATCCCTGGATGTCAATTTCATGTTATTTTCCTTTTTACTCTCTATACATTACCTAACAATTACTTATATTATCCTTGTTCCTATGTATTAGCAAATATTTTAGTGCTAGGAGGCAGAGGGAGAATAAGTTATGCAGTCAAGTTGGGTGAGGGTCCATGAAGTTAAGAGAGAATCTTTAGGATACTGGACAATGCAGAGGAGCATGTACTCTCTGGAAGCACTTCTGGAAGCTTCCTTTAATTTGGCACAAATAGGGCCATTCATCCTTCTTTAACTGCTCTGACCGTGTCAGCTACTCTGATTCTCACAGCTAAAATAGCTCAGTGGGAAAAGAGGGGGTGATGACAAGGGTACTACAAATGGAAATGATGTAAAGGGAAGAGACTGCAGTGGGGGAGGGTGGCATTGACTGGGTTAGATGCGCTGGGAGGAGAGAGATGGAGAATAAACATGGCCGTCTGAACTGTCAGCTCTATAATTATAAGAATTAGCCTCCATGCAAATGGTTAACTCTCTATGAGATGAGCTCACAAATATACAGAGGGCAGTAAAACTCAGTGGAAAGAAGCAGGGTGTGGGGGGAGGGCATGAAGGGAGGGGAATAAACCAACCTAATGGGTACTGGGAACACTATTTGGGTGACGGCCACACCTATAGCCAAGACTCAAGCATTACAAAAACGATCCATGTAACCTAAAACATTTGTACCCTCTTAATATTTTGAAATCAAAGTAAATTAATGTTTTTAAGAAAGATTGACTATATCCAATTATGTGCCCAATCCCAGGAGCCTGAGGTGTGGTCAGCCCCATCTAAACCACAGAGACTGAGAGTGGATAAAGGATGGTTTACTCAAGGGAACATTAGAACATTGTTGACAAAAGAGGAAAATAGATGTAAAATGGCAAATATAACAAATGTCCATTTCAGTTATGCATGACATTTCGTCCCAAATAGTCATGTTTTCAATCAATATTAAAAGTCTAAGATATTACTAGTAATCTGTTCAAAGTTCTTAAAAAACAAAGTAAAAATAAAATGCTATATTGAAAGAGCTGAATCAAAACATTGAAAATTGAAGTAAGCTTTATAGGAAATCAATTATAATTTGTTATTCTCTCTCTCTCTCTCTCCTCCTTTCTGGTAAAACTGGAAAGGGACATATCAGATGGTTTGAGGAGTCAGAAAGGCTGATTGAGGAATGAAGCATTCATGTTATGTATGCCACAGAAACATTTTCTTTTCTCAGTTCCCTTGCTTGTTTAGACAAAGAAAGAGCATATTAATGAATTTCAGTAGTAATAGTTCAAGCATTTCATCCTCCGCACTGACCTTCTGTCTCCCATTTCAGCTTCCTTTTTGCTGCCTCTCTTGATCCTACCAAAGAGCTTGCCCAGGTTACAGTAGGATCAAAAAAATTGGAAATCTTGCATAGAGGTGTAAATGGCAAGCAGGTATGGTAGGGTGTAGAACAATCTACATCAATGTAGAGTGAAGGTGTTTTATGCCTCTTTGGGAAGAAACAGAAGTCCCTCAAGAGCAACAGGGAAATACTGCAATCTCATGATAGCCTGCTTGGGCTTTCCCATTATTTGTAATATAAATATTCATATAAATCAGACATTGGTATTTTTAAACTATCTGCCATTGTTTCTTGATTTTATGACCATGCTTGAGTGGCATCTTATTCTGAGTTTTTAATTTCAAGAACTGTATCTTTTTATTTTTGGATCTTTCCCCCAAATTATGGATGACTTTCTTTTTTGGGCCTGACCCAGAGTTGGTTCTGTTAAATGCCATGAGATGAAAATTTCCAGATACTAAGAAAGAGAAATAAGTCAAATGGTTACACATTAAATTCCCTATTAATTCCCTATTAAAAATAATTCTTATTATTATCACTTTTCTGTCTGAAGATGGGAAACTAAAGTGTTGAAGCCATACTGGGCTCTGAGCTGGTATTTTGGTTTATGCTAAAGCAAATGAACAAAAAGGGCTGCCATAGTCTTCAGTTTAGTCTCTGCAAAGAATTTCTGGTACATCTGCTATAGCCACTGGAAGGGGGTCTTTTCCCTTTTCGTACTCTATTCCAGAGCCTGGAGAACAAATGTTGTGGCTGATGATGAAAACCACTGGAGCCTCTACAGGGATAATTTTCTACAGCCCATGTATAGACCATGGTCTATATCCCTGAAAAAAGGGATATGCTTTTTTCTTTTAATAGCTTGGGAAGATATGGTTTCATAGGTGATGATAGAATCCCTAAAGAAAGGTATGGAATTTTCATATGTTACAAAACAGTGCTGTCCTATAGACACATAATGTATAAAATTTAAAACTTTTTTAAAAAGTGAAAAAAGGCAGGAGAATTATGTTATTAATATATTTTAACTAATATGTAAAAATACATAATTTTAGCACATAATCAATTTAAAACTTATTAATGAGTTTTTTTCCCCACTGAACTAAATCTTCAAAATCTGGTATGTATTTTGTACTTACAACCAATCTCAATTTGAACCAGCCAACCTTTAAGGGTTCAGTATCTCCATGTTAGTAATAGCAATAATTACAGTTGCTGGTATTGGACAGCAGAGTTATAGAGTCTGCTGAGAGCAAATACACAGATATTCTTACATCTCAAGATGCAGTAATCTGTGGCATGTTTTGTTTAGGAACAATGGTCACAAATGATTATTCTACTCTCAGAAAAAGTCATTCAATGTCAGATTGATAGAATGTTCACGTTTCAGAGTTGGACAGGGTAGGGGTTGTAGATTTTCCCATAGATCTCCTATAACATCTTTCTAAACTTAGTCCATACAGTTTTTGTTTTGTTTGGAGCTTTTAATGAGTTACCAATTTTCTTTCTTAAAATGAGACAGCCTGACATAATTGATTTCAGATAATTTTTAAATATGGACTCTGTCGTTTTTAGACTTTCTTAAATATCATTAAAGAAATTGTTGCAGGAGATGAGAAAGAGCATAACTATTTCTATTCTAGAATAATTTTACTTTATAACCTCATAGTTGATAAGGTTATGACAATTAGTCAGAATTTGAGCTATATAAAACCATGTAATTACCTGTTCTCCAATCAGAAAGTTAATTAGTTTCCTTATTTATCCATTCATTCCTACAACTTTCCTTCCTGGTAAATATTTTTATTGTGGGTGTTAGAAAAATCAAAGTTTAATTTTTATTGTAATAAGTATACATATACACATATATATTTAGCCAATGTATCATAGTACAAAAACTCGTTAAATAACTGTTTTACTTTTTATTTCTAAATCTCAGTTTATACCAGAGAGTATTCATTTAAACACCTAACACAGAAGTTTACAATGGTTTTAAATGAAAATAGAAATTATCTTTACTACAATTACTTTGCCTTTTGGAAATGCTTGACAAGATTATTAACAATTTACTATCCAACACTGACATACGATACCTCTGGGAGATACTGGTAGTCGGTAGCTGTGTGTATCTTTTATATTTCTGCATAACAAATTACCACAAGCCTCGTAACTTAAAAGTAAGCTTATTATCTCATAGTTCTGTCGGTCAGAAGTCTGGGCAGGACATAACTGGGTTCTCTTTTCAGGATCTCACAAGGCTAAAATTATGGTGTCAGCTGAGGCTGGAGTCTCATCTGAGGCTTAGGATCCTCTTCCAAGCTCACATGGTCATTGACAGAATTCGTTGCCCTGTAGCTATCAAACTCAAGGAACTTGTGTTTTTAAGACCACCCTTTTGATTAACTCACAATAAACTATTTAGGACACTTAGTTACATGTAAAAAATCCATTTTGGCATATAACTAATCATGGGTAAACCATGTTTACCAGGGAGTGGAGATCATGGGGGCCATCTTAGATTTTACCTACCAAATTTCCCACGTGCTCTGAACACCCTCTCTTCATCTGATAGTTCTCCATATTGTGAGCTCCATCTTCCCAGGGTAGTTTGCAGAGAAATCTGTATTATAAGACCACCTTGTGGCTGAGCTGCAGACATGTAACTTTGGTTTGGTGAATCAGAGGCAGGAGTGGGACTTAATTTTGGGAATGTACTGTAGGGAAAAACAGATTTGGGATGGCTCATTCCTTTTGTTGATGTGGGGGTGATAGTGGCCATGGTCACTGCTTGGGACAGGTCTTTGGTATGGTTCTAGGAATTGTTCCTGAAGGATTATCTTGATCATCCTGTTTCTCAGCACAACTGGCAATTCTCTGAACTATATAATATCTTTCAATAAGTTCATTTTCTACCTAAACAAACTGCAGTAGACTGTAGTGCTTACAAAATAGCTCCAACTGATACAACTCCTAATATTCCTTATGTATGCTTTATTACTCTGGATGAAATAATGACTTTCTAATAAGATGACATTCAATTAAAGTTTTTTTCCTGCTGAGAAAAAATTGTGGTTTGCATAGAAGCATTTGATGTCTATTATTTCTTTACTATTGAATTTTCTGGAACATGATTTTTATAATGTACCTATAAGTTTATATAAAATAAACATAAAAATAATTATGCCTGAATTATATGCATGCCTTAAATATCATCTAAATATCCCCTCATTTCATGTCACCTTCCTTCCCTCAATCACACCACTACTGCTAAGAGAGATATCATTCTGACTTGATTTTTGTAGTATCTGCTATTGCTATTAGGCTTGAGATATTAAAAACATAGGTGACTATGTTTGCCTAAAGTGTTCCTCCCATTATTTTCCTTTTTTGCTTAGTGTTGACTGATGATAAGCTAGTTGTGCTGAATTCTTTTCTTTTTTTTATTTTGTACTAGCCACATTTTAATATGCTGAATTCTTGTGTAAAACTTCTTTCTTTATAATTTTCAAAATTCTAGGCAAGTTCCATTTTTACTACTATTGTTATTTTTTCCTTCAGGTTTATGTTATATGATTAATTACATTGTAGATTCCAGGAAAAAAGGTATGAATAGTTGTGGGGTATTTTGTAAGCAAACTTTAATTACACAAAAATGTTATATTTCCTTTCATATGTTTTAAAGCTAATTGGATTTTACTGCTTTTCTATCAACCATAGTAATATTTTTAATTGGTGTCATATGCCCAAATTTCATTTTTACAGAAAATAGCCTACCCCTAATGCTAAGTAATCTTGTTTTTAGATACACACTCACACATATACAAAATACACATTCATTATTAAATATTTTGCACCTGAAATAACTTGCTATTTGCACCTGAAATAACTTGAGTTTGTGTCTCAATGCTTACTCAAATCATTGAATAAATGATACACATTTTTGCAGATTAGCCTCAATATAAGTCAAACAGTAATTTTCAGTTATCTTTTTGTTCAGCTAAGAGTGGCTGTCTTCATAGCCCAAACTCACATTTCTGTTCGTATCTAGATTTGCATCCGAGTGCGGCTGCTGACTCTGTGAGTGGCAGTGTCTATGGTGGTTACCATTTTGGCTTTCAGTTTTCTCATCTCTAAAATGAGGCAGACAAATTCTGTGATTCGAAAATTTATCTTTAAGTGGCTATTATTTATCTAAATTAATATTAGTAGTAGTATTAAAGACATCATTCTTGTCATGATATCATGAAAGAGGTTAGATCTAGAAGGAGGAAGGCCAGTTGGGAGGTTGCCACACGACCTGGGGGAAATGATGGTAGAATCTGGCATAGTGCAGTGGCAGTAAGTGTGGAGAGTGGATGGGTTTCAGAAATTACACGGAGTGGAATCTGTAGGCTAGATCAGATGCCTTTAACTTGGACACCAAAGTGAATGGTGATGTGACTCATCAAGCTAGGAGTATACGAAGAGAAGGAGGTAGGTGCAAGGGGAGAGAAGTGGGGAAATGATGTGTGTGGTTTTACTTCTTCATTATCATCATTGTCATCATCATAGCAATAGCACAAGGGCATGGTATCAGTTGAAATTATGTTATCATGTGTGTATCTGTTTATGTGATCACTGTCAACAAACTTCACAGGGAGAAAGGGCATCATCATATTTACCAGAGCTTAGGGAATCCTACACCCAGGTTCCTTAATGCAACAACATTAAAAGTTTTCTTTTACACCCAAGTACAACTCAGACCTCTCTGAGAATTGCCTCATGGTCAGCTGGGGCAGGGAGACCTCATGACACTCAGGAGGGGAGAGAAGACCTTCTGACACTCAGCCGGAAGAAGAAGGTCATGCTATGGTCACAACTTAGTAAACTTCAAAGACATTATTTGAAAAAGGGTACTGATAGAATACATTTTTAAAGGATTACTGTATGTGTCCAGTAAAACATGAAGGAGATGTTTTGTTGATTTCAACTTTTTTTCTCAAACTGCTGAAAAGCAGCACTGTCTCCTATGGAGAGGCTGAATTTTCTCATTAATCTCCAGTGCCTAAAACAATGCCCGGAACACGGTCAGTGCTCAAGCAATATTTGTTTACTTTTATATGTGCTGGGCACTGTTCTAAGGACAAATTCTTACAATCCTGTTCAGAGATTTCAATTATCCTGATTTTAAGAATGAAAAAACAGGCTGAGATATCCCAGTATTCAAATTCAGATCTGCTGGCAAAGCCCATTGTTTTAACTATTCTATTACTGTACTTATGGAGCAGCCAAATGATAATATCCAGCAGATAATTGAAAATACAGGTCTAAATTTAGTTCCAAGAGGAAAATCTTGCTTACAGATGCACATTTCATCATCACTGTCATTTCAATGACTACTGACCTTAACAGGGAAGAATATTGTCACCTGGGCAGTGACTTTCAAACTTTTAGACTATAGTTAGGAATAGATTATTTTTATAGTGATCCACTACACACACACACACACACACACAAACCAAACATGGGTCCCCTGTAATAATACCTGACCTTACTAAATGTGATCTGTTCTAATATTTTCAATTTTATTTTCTTCTATGCAATTCTATTTCATTTAGCAATGTAACTTGCAACTCATTAGATAGATTACACAATCCAGAAATGGGTTGTCCCTCTGCAGTTTGAAAACTACTGCCTTTAGTAATCTGTAGTGAAGAAGCTGCCAACTGGTGACCCACTGATCATTTCATGATCATGGCATGGAGATGTATTCTCTTTGGCAGGCTATTTGTGGCATGCAGCTGTGTTATTCTTGAGCAAAAATTTCAATATCATAGGTTTCAAATAAAAGTTTGAACTTTCAGCTTCTCTTGATAAATGGAAAAGTTTTGCTAATACTCATCATACTACCTATTGAGTGACAGGAGCTGAGAAGCAGCTCCCCATGGACTCAACTACTCCTTATCTCCCTGACACTGAATATCAGCTGCATTTAAGATTGTGCATATTTGTTTTTGTTGTTGTTTCTTTATGAGAGAAAAGATTTCTTTACTGTATCGAAGATGGAAAAACTGAAGAGTAGGAGAACCACATTGTTTTTCTCTCCTACCACCTGCTCCATTTATTTATGTTGTCTACAGATCTTTGAAATGACTTGAGTTTGTGATCAGCACAGAGTGTTAGAAACAGACAGCCAAGGACGGAAGCCTGGCAATACCCACAATAAGAGAAAGAAGGAAAGGGGCCCTGGAAAGATACTGAAAAGGAATACCAGAGGGTTTAGGAGCAAAACCATCAAAATAGGATGTTAAGAACTCAGGGTCAAGAGCATCCAATGTAGGCTACATGGTATTTTTAAAACCAAAGACATTCTTGGATCTAATTGGCAAAAGCTGCCAGAGAAAATTTTGTTTTCTTTAGACAACTCATATCAGTGTCTGACCACCACCCTCAAGAAGTAACATAAATAAAGGATTTCAGAGATGTGGACCTATAATAACGTGCAAGCATTTGGAGGATGAGGATACTGGATGCAATAGTCAGAGATTATTTTTGTGGTGGTGTTTTTTAGATTGAATGAGAAAGTGTCTCTTGCACACAGTGCTATTTGGAGCAGGGTTCACGAGACAGGTGGTAATGGAAGCCCCTATTTCAGGGTGGATTGAAACTGAAAACTCTAGCATAACTTCAGTCATCCACTGGAGTGTCTCAAATCAGCTCCGACTGGCAGGGCCTGGCACTATGACTGAGGTCAGAAGTGTGGCATGATAATACTCTTAGGAGTCTGTCCTAGTGTTGGCTGCTGTTGTGGCGCATCATTGGAGTGGGTATATCTTAGGTCTGTTTGAGCTTCTATAACAAAATAGCATAGATTAGGTGGTTTATAAACAACAGAACTTTATTTCTTGTAATTCTTAGAAATCCAAGATGAAGAAGAAGGCATAGGCAGATTCCGTGCCTGGTGAGGAGCTGCTTTCTGGTTTATAGAAAGCATCTTCTCATTGTGTCCTCATGTGATGGAAGAGGCCAGGGGTCTCTCTCAGGCCTCTTTTTTAAGAGTACTAATCCTATTCATTAGGGTGCCACTGTTGTGATCTAATCACCCCCAAAGTCCCCAGCTTCTAATTCTATCACTTTGTGTGTTAGAATTTCAACATATGAATTTTGGGGTGTCTTAGTTCATTTTTGTGTCACTATTAAGGAATACCTGAGGCTGGGCAATTTATTTAGAAAAGAGTTTATTTGGCTCTCAGTTCTGCAGGCTGTAGAAGAAGCATGGTGCCAGCATCTGCTTCTGGCAATGGACTAGGGTTGTTTCCACTCATGGCAGAAGTAGAAGGGGAGCCAGGGCATGCAAAGATCACTTTAAGAGGCAGGAAGCAAGAGAGAAAGTGGTGGAGGTGTCAGGTTCTTTTCTACAACTAGTTGTAGTGAAAACTAAGAGTGAGAGAATTCAAGAATGGCAGTAAGCCATTCATGAAGGGTCCGCCCCAATGACCCAAGCACCTTCCACCAGACCCACCTCTGACATGGGGAGTCATTAAGAGTGAGATTTGGTAGGGTCAAACAAACTATATCCAAACCATAACATGGGGGGACAGACACATTCAGACCAGAGCAGTATATAAAATAAGTTGAAGTCCTAGGAATAAGGCTTTCAAAGGAGTTAGTTTCCACAGGGAAGTCATTTACAATTAACATTAACAAAGTATTCCTTATAGTGGCTGGAATACTAAAACACTTAAGTAAATTGTTGGTCTTAAATTTTGATTACACCACAAAAGATCAAAAGTTGCTCAAGAATCAACAGTTGAATATTGCATTAGATAATTTGAAGGAGGGGAACAAAATAAGCTCTGCTGTAATTTAAAAAAAATACTAAACTTTTAACACAAACTCAAAATAATTTTAAAAAGGATTTCCACCTTACCATTACTTTTTTGTTTAATAATCAAGGTAGAAGAGAAGAAAAGAAAAGATAAGACGGACTATTCTTGCCTAAATGTCATTCTTGGAGGCAGAGCAGTGTTTACTTTTCTTTTGTTCTTTCAAATCCCAGGGAAGCAAGACAAGCTGGAGCTTCTCTGCCTTTTCATCTGCCAGGAAATAGCACACAAAGGCAAAGCTCCTCTTAACGGGGCAGAGACATTGTGTTTTCTTTTTTTTTTTTAATTCCCTGTTGAGCTGAGCCTTTAAAAAAAAATCTGCTCACTGTGCTTCTTCTCTTGTGTTGTAAGCACCATGACTTGTGTTTATTCTTCACATAACACATTTTCCATATTTTACCATGTTAAGCATATTTTGAAGTGTTCACAAATGAAAAATTCTGTAATCCTTTGATTACGAATACAGGTTGAGCTGCTAAGCTATCACAAGCGCAAATTTGCCTAGAATTGATAGATGTAAATTACTCCATGTGTTAAATAGCCAGCCGCAGGATGACCTAATCAAATCTCTAAGACCTAAGATTTTGCAATGGTTAAGATAATGTATATAGATAATATACATTATAATGAGACTTTTATTTCCCTACAGAGGTTTGGTCAAGGAATAGGACAAAAAGACCAACATGATAGATAGGGCAAAAATGACATTAGTATTTATTAGACTGAAGAGGGTCACTTTGCTACCCCAAACTCATCAGTCAGATTGATCCCTCCACCCCTGTGAAGAGAGACCAGCGTCTTTAGCCAAAAATCTCTCCACACGAAGCATGAAGCCAAGAGGGAAGGAGAAGGCCCTTGAAAGGACCCAGAATATGAGAGATGCTTGTGCTTAAGCAAGTTGACAGGGGAAGACAGAGCGAGAGAGGGGCCGTGCATGTTTAGAGCATAGGGCAAGAGATAAACGATAGCAGCTGTGGTTTGAATGCAGCTCCTCCAAAATTCAGGTGTTGAAACTTAATGGCCAGTGTGATGGTATTAAGAGGTGGGGCCTTTAATAGGTGATTATGTCACGAGGGCTCCATCCCTTGTGAATGGAGTTAAGGCCCTTATAAAAGAGGCTTCATGCAAACTTCCGCACCCTCAGCCTTCTGCTATGTGAGTGTTTTTCCCTTTTGAAGACGCTGCAACAAGGCACCATCTTGGAAGCAAAGAGATCCCCTCACCGGACAACCAAACCTGCCAGTACTTTGATCCTGGACTTCCAAGCCACTAGAACTGCAAGAAATAAATTTCTGTTTCTTTTTTTCTTTTCTTTTCTTTTTTTTAAGACAGGGTCTCAGTCTATCTCTCAGGCTGGACTGTAGTGTCATGATCATAGCTCACTGCACCTCAAACTCCTGGGTTCAAGTGATTTTCCTGCTTCAACCTCCCAAGTAGATGGGACTACAGGCAAGCGCTGCTGCAGCTAGCTATTTTTTTTTAAGTAAAGACAAGTTTTCTCCATGTTGCCCAGGCTGGTCTCTAACTCCTGGCCTCAAGCAATTCTCCTGCTTCAGCCTCCTGAAGTGCTGGAATTACAGGTGTGAGTGGCCAAATCTCTGTTCTTTAAAAATTACCTAATCTCAGGTACTTTAGTTATAGCAACACAAAACTGACAAAGACAGTAGCTCTTATGATTAGAATAGATGAGTTCCAATTGCAATATAGTCTTGCTACTTATATAACAATAATATTGATATTTTATATATATTTTGCATACCTTTTATTCTTTGAGACATACTCCTGTATTATCCTATGTGAACTTCAAAAAAACTTGGTGAGGAAGTAATAAAAAGGCTGTTATAATTTTATTCTCATTTTATAGGTAAAGAAACCAAGGCTTAGAGACCTGCTAACAGTCACTCAGGGAGTGCAACACCTGGACTGAGAGTCCAAATCTATCTCTACTGTGAATGTGTGCTCACAAAGGAGATCACATAATCATGACCTCTTGGCCTTGCAGTGGAGGTAAGTCTTTTCATCATCCTTGCAAAGCTACATACAGACACCTGATATCATTAGGATTTCACAGAGCTCTTCATATTTTATGGGGCTAACTGTAGCCAATGTTGAGACTGTAGTCAAGTTTCTATAGCCATTGATAGACTCAGCAAATATTTATCATAGAGGAAATTAGAAGATACTCAATATGTGATTGTTGAATAAATGAAAAAATCTGTCATGAACTCAGCAAGATCAATGTATTTCCAGGCCATGGCTAATAATAAAATACAAAAAGCAATGATTTACTTTTTACATTTTATAATTTTATGCTGACAAGACTCATTTTCTACTACAGAAGGCCTATTTTTTCATAACTTACCCTCAACTAGGATTGTAGACATATAGCCAAAATTGTTGCTACAAGGAAACTTAAGCATGAAGAAAAGGAAATAAAAAACAGGGACAGTGAGAGTTCACCATGGTAGTGGGCACACCTGCGAACAGCATGCAGCAGAAGCTACGGTGGTGGCAACACTAGTAGGATGTCCGGTGGCCATGACTCCAGGGCTAAAGGAGCACTGTTCTGGCCAGACTGTTCCTTAGCATCGTTTTAATTGTGATTCTGGCCGTCTAGCCTTGGTTCCTGCCCATTTTCCAAGCCTCTTTCTGCAACTATCCTGGGTATTCTATGAGCCACTTACTATCCTTCTGTTTTAGATAGGGTTCTCCAGAGAAACAACCAGTAAGATACGCATATGTAAGGAGATTTATTATTGGGAAGTGGCTCACACAACTGTAGAGGCAGACAAGTCCTGAGATCTGCAGGGTAGGTGGGTGAGATTCAGGAGATCCCATGGTATATTTCTACTCTGAAGCCTGGTATGCTCAGGACCCAGGGGAAAGACAGTGTTTCAGTTCAAGTATCGAGGAAGAAAAAAGCCAACATCCCAGTTCAAAGGCAGCCAGGCAGAAAGAATTTTCTCTTACTGGGGTGGGGTCAGCCTTTTTGTGCTATTCAGACCTTGAACTGATTAGGTGGGGCCCACCTACACTGGGGAGGGCAACCTGTTTTACTCAGTCTGTTGATTTGAATGTTAACCTCACCCAAGAACCACACTAAAGAAACACCCAGAATAATGTTCAGCCACATATCTGAACAACCTGTGACTCAGTCAAGTTGACAAATAAAATTAACCATCACATTTTTCAATAAATACTTTTCTGCTTCCATTAGAAGTTTTTTTCTGTTGCTTGGAAATAAAAAAAATGTGATTGATTAGTAGCACAGATGAATCAATTCATTCATGTAAAAATACTTACAAACTAAATACCATGTGTTAGTCACTGTCCTGGATGTTAAGGATGTTAAGGTGAATATGATCGACAAGGTCTTTGTCTTTATGGAAATGAACTTTTAGTGAGGAGTAGAAAAAGAATAAACAAGAAAATAAATACACTAATGAAGTAGTAGCAGCTAATAAGTGACATGGAAACAACAATGTCCTTAGATTAGGACGTTAGAAGAAGATCTCTCTGAAAAGATATTTGAGCAGAGACCTGAATGCAAAAAAGGCGGCAACTGTGGGAAAGTCAAGGGGGATAAGATATTCTTGGTAGAGAGAATATAGCAAGAGCAAGGGTTCTCTCATGGGAAAGAAGTTGGTGTGTTTGAACAGTAGTAAAATGGAGAGTGTAGTTAGAGGCCATGAGGAAAGGGATAGTCGTGCAAAAAGAAGTCAGACCAGGCCCAACATCATGGGGTCTTGTAGGTCATGGACGGGGTTCAGATTTTATTCTAAGCACACCTGGCCACCATTTGAGGACTTTAGCTAACGAAAGGAGAGGAATCGATTCACATTTTAAAAAGTTGTCTCTGGTGCTCATGGAGAATGGATCATACAACAGCAAGGGTGGAAGCTAGTGGACCTGTTGGGTGCCTGTGCAGGAGTCCAAGTGAAATAGGACAGACTCAAAGGGTTTTTCCTCAGGACCTCTAAGTGGTGCCAGTTGGAGAAGTTTAGCAGAAATGAAGTGGAGGAGAAAGCTTGTGCCTCGGGCTGCTTATCTTACACGTCTAGAAAAACAGTTTATATGAATCAAGGGCACCGTGAGCTATGGCCACCATATAAATGCCTGAATAAACACTTCCATTTCCAAGCAATTGAGAAGGTCGAGGCAGTTTCTTTGTTCAATTTTGTGTAATTTTCCATTCCATTCAGCTGAGAGGAACAAGCAGGGAAACATCATTGCTCAATTTTTCAGCTTTGTGATAGAAATAAAATATAATGCTCCAAAAAGCAAAATTCATTTTCCTCACACTGAGATATTTTCTTGGTTAATTCAAGGTTTCAGGACAAAGAATATTTGCTTGAGATGATAAAAATATAGGCTGGTACAAAGTCTTTGTACAAACTGTTGTGTTAATCTAGAATATCTATGTACAAATGTATAGTCCTGTTTTGTGTATATTTAAACAAGCCAGATATTTTGGAAACATGGTGCCTGGTGTTTTCAAGTTCTTTATAATAACTCAGTAAAATCAACAAAAAATTATCAACAGCAAATATTGATAACATATCACTATTTATTGATTCTATTAATACCTCTGGAACTATTTCTAATCTTAAATAAAATAACATGTCAGAGCAGTTTATGAAATAGTTCAGTGAGAAAAGTTCTTATTTTGCCCTTCACAACAATATGGAATTTTTTGTCCTTTTTAAAATTCCTGATAGAGAAGAAAATGGATAATTAGGATATTATCTCAATAAATTGACTTACTTTAATGATCTCCATGTAATACTGGTTTGACATCTAAATGAAATGATTCATGAGATCAAATAATTGTAAATTCAGCTAACATTTTTTCAGTCCTCTTTGAATTATTTCCTCCTTTTATTAATTATTCTTGAAGGAGATATATTTTCATATTCAGCTGTGCCAAATGTCATTTGAAATTCACCTTACATGGATAGGGCCTATGGAATTAGGGTTTAATTGGTCATAGTGGAAATACTGGCAGCATCAACTTGATCTTGGGCAAAACATCAAAACTGAGAGATCAAATGATAAGATTCAGATATTAGTAAGGGAACAGGACCTAACTTTTATAGAAAGCCTACTCTCGATCAGACATAGTGAAAGGCCAATTAAGTATGTAAGCTCATCAATTTCAGATGGGAGTCTTACAAGGCGGGATCTTTTGTCTATAGATAAGAAAGCTCCAAATATGACATATCTAATAAGTGGCTGAACCAAGATTAAAATCTATGTCTACTCAGCTCCAAATATTTTGTGCTTTCTGTAATCCACATTCTTTTTAATTCTCCTTCGGTGTTTCCTAAAATGACAAGTCAAAGTTTTTCCATCAATTCTACTCCACCCCATTCTGATTATAATCCTTCACACCAAAGATAAGTTCATCTGATCACTTAAAAATACTATTTATTGTTTTTTTTCTAGTTATAAAGTGGTATATACTTGCAGAAAACTTGGGAAAAACAAAGGAATAAAAAAATATCATATATGTTTTTAGCAACATAAAAATAACCTCTATAAGTGTTTTGATAATATCTTACCCTTCAGTGTTTTTCGTACAAAGTCAGGCTATGTTCCATCTCTAGTTTTGTATTCTCCTGTGTATATATAATGTGTCATTATCTTTTCTGTATGTCACTAAATATTTTTCAAATTATTTTCATCTTTTGCATTATTTATAAGATACAAACCACTCTTTTGAGTGTACAAGAATATATTTAATCACTTTCCCATATATGAATATTATAATTTTAATAAACTATTCTTATTCTTATCATGTTATGTTAAACATTCCTATTTTCCCGCATTTTTGATTATTTGCTAAAAATACATTCCTATAAATAGAATCACTCAGTATATTCACAATATACATTTTTATGGCTTTTGATATATCTTGCCAAATTTCTCTAGTTGCTCTCTATAAAAGTTGTAAAATCTGTTCCCTTATGAGTCTTCAATGCCCCACACCCACAAAATAACTGCAAACTTAAGAAGCAAAAATGACGTCTAGTTATGGTTTTAATTTGAACTTTTAGCTGCTAGTGCAGTTGAATCTTTTTTAATATGTTCATTTGTATTTTGCATTTCTTCCGTGGCTTGGCCCTCCATGTCCTTTGTTTTTTTTCCTGTGAATTTGAGTTGGAGAATTTTTGTTTTCTCTTTATTCATTTTATTGAAGAGTTTTAATAAAATTGGGATAATCTGGTATTTGAATGTTAGGTAGAACTCACCTGTAAATCCATTTCAGCTCAGTGATTCTCTGTGTTGATTTTAAAATGCTTATTCAACTTGCTTAACGGTTATAGTACAAGGTTTTTTGTGTGTGTGTGCATCAGTTTTGGTAGTTGATATTTTTCTAGGAATATATCAATTTCATCTAAGGTTTACATTTTATTGACATAAAGTTGAGTTTTAAGATTTCTTTAAAGATTTAAATAATTTTCCAATGTGGCTTTTAGTTTTGCTTAGAATTTTTTACAGTAGATTTTTTTTGTGTGTGGTTGCTTTGTTTTAAGTAGTTAGGCTTATCAATCTTGTTTTTTATTGTGCTTGTTGTTTGGTTTTTTTGATTACTTGAAGAAAAAAAGAATGTTCTAATCAAGTTTATCTTAAGTATTTTTTTTTATAATATCACACAGTTTACACATACCATGGTATTTGAGGGAAGAGCTTGTCCCATGTTTTGCTAACGAGTACACAGAGGCAGATAGCTCCCCATCTTTGAGGGAGCTGATCCTAGGACTAATGGATTATTAGCCTGAAACTCTCCCAGAACAAGCTGAGGAATCCTCCAAGAGAGGTTAGAAACTTGGGCCTTAAACATAAATGTAAAAAAGCATGTTTTCAACATTATTACTTAATCAAAGCCTCTATCTCATTTATTTTTACCACTCTATCTAAAATGCACTGAAAATGGAATGATGTCTTTTACTACAGTTATCTGCCAATTTCTGTATGAATTTCTAAAAATCCTCTCTATTTCTAATAGTATGATTTTATATTAATAGGTTCATAAAAGTGTGTAATGGCCTAATTTCAGTTTAGATGTAAGAGAAATGTGTTGGAAGTTAAAGAACTTACCATTAGTCCAATAATGATACAATTAAAAGCAATTCCCTCTGAACTTTGATTCATGATCTTCCTTATCTTTACTTTTCACTGCTCTCACCAGCTTTTAAAGTTTTGTTGTACTTTTTTCCATAGGAATGTTAACAAGTAGCTTGTAGGCATTGTCAGATGTGCCTGCTCTACTTCTTTGTTTAGCCACAAATCCCATTTATCTGATACCTACAAAGTAAGTGATTGATGCCATCTGAAAATACACTGATGACTTTTTCTACCTTGCCACCTCTATCTCCGTGTCACCTGTAAAGTTTTTATTTTAACTATTCTCCCCTTTTTCCCCCTGACTCAGGGTTATTAAGACTAAACCCTCCACCTGCATTCTTTTTGCCTTGCCGGGCCTGCTCCCAGGGCACTAGTCTCCAACGTAGGGTTTAGGCTCCCTAAGAGGCAGCTAGTAAACATTCTTTTGAGGAGTAGGGGAAAAAGCTGGAACTACTAGTTATGTTTATTTTTTTTATCTCATCTTAAACTGTTTTTTGTTTATACTCTATAGTGTTTATAATATAATTACAGTAGTACAGGTATAATTTACCAATAAATAAGCACATGAGTTTATTCAGTGAGCTGAACTCATGGGGCGTGCCATAGATCTGGTGATTTGCATGCAGGAAGTTATTGGGGAATGCTCTCAGGAGCAACACCTGGGGGACTGAAGAGGTCAGGATTGAATCATGGTTCCCAGCTGGGGAAGATTTTGCACACCAGGATATATTTAGCAACATCTAGAGACATATAGGAAGCTAATGGGTAGAGGCCAAGGACGCCACTAAATACCCTGTAATACACAGGGTGTCGACCACAACAAAGAATTATCCAGCTTAAAAAATCGATAGTGCTGAGTTTGAGAAACCCTGGGGTAAAAGAAGAAGCTGAGTGGCAATCATAGCCAGGGCCTTGAGTCATCTATGGGCAGCTCTGGAGTTGGGAGGGCCCTGCACAGTGTCCTACATGGACCAGACATTGGATATAGGCTGCCCTCTGGGAGGAGGCATGACTTCAGAAGGGTGGCTATCTTTTTTGGCAGAAGGCAATCCTAAGAAAGCTAAGAGCTGCCAGCACCTGACAAATGGGCAAATGAGGACTTCAGCCCTGAAAAGGTTTTGGAGGCAGCCTCTGGGTGGTAAACCACAGCATCACTCTGGGAGAAATCACCAACGAGCTTCATTTCTCCATCATCATTTTGTTTAGGATTTTTTAAACATTTTCTTTTTAATCGATAAATAATAATCATATATGTTTATGGGGTACAATGTGACTCTTGCTATATCTTTAAATTGTAGATTGATTAAAGCAATCTAATTAACAAATCCATCACCTCATATACTTACTTACCTTTTTTGTGGTGAAAACATTTAAAATCTACCTTTTAGAAAATTTTGAAATAATCTAATGCATTATTATTAATTATAGTCACTATTCTGTACAAGAGATCACCAAAGCTTATTCCTCTTGTCTAATTACTTTTAAGTTTTGTTGAATCTTTACCTCAGTGGATCTCTTTGCTTCTTAGAGCAATTTCAGGTATAAACAAAACATTCCATTTTCAGGCCTTCAAAACTCTGGTACAATTTATTTCAGAATACCAATCCCTCATCTAATGTAAAACTACTACCCTTCCTCTTCACTCTGGGCTGCTCTTGGCTGGGAAAACCTTGACAGAAAATAGAGAATGTGAGGCGTCTTTGTCCTTCCTTCTCTTATTTCTATGTCCTTCCCCACATGCTTTGCGAAGTGTTGGACAAAGAGCAGGACGAGATGTAAAAAGGTGAAAAAGGTTGGAGGCCACAATGTAGAGCATGTTGATCCAATAATTATCACCTCTTCTAATCATATTTTTTACAGTTTCCGTTATCTGTGTGTCATTTCCCTTTGTCCACAAATGTATTCTCAAATCCTCTCACTCCAAACACACAACAAGAAATTAAAAAAAAAAAAAAAAATAGCATCATCCTCCCTTGTATCATCGTGCCTTTTTCTTTCTTTCCTTCCAAAGAGGAGTAAGTAGGACTTGCTGCCTCTGCTTCCTGTTATCTGCTTGTTTTTAACTCCTAACTCTTGGCTGTTTGACTTTTTGTCCCTCTTACTTCCCTGAAACTGTTCTTCCAAAGACCACACATGACCTGCAACTATTAAATGTTAAAGCTTTTCCCCCTTAATTACATTTGATCTTTTTGTAGCAATTTAACATGAATTGACAGACTCACTCAATTTCTTTTCTTTTTTTAACCTTTTTTCCATTGTGAAATGACACAGAAGGAAAGTGGACAAAATGAAAAATACAGCTCAATGATTACAAAGAAAACTCATAACCTAGGGCAAGAATGTGTGCATTTCCTGTACCCCAGGAGTCCCCTCCTGTAGCTTTCCAATCACTACAAGCTCAAAAATAGTCACTGTGCTAACTGCTATGCTAATGACTCCTTTGATTTTTCTTTATAATTGTGTACAGGAATACATTTCTAAACACTGTAGTTTATGTCTATTTTAAAAAGTTATATAAATGTCTACAGTATATATTCTTCTGTATATAGCTTCTTTTGCTTAACATTATGTTTGTAAGATTTGTTACTGTTGTGTGTAGCTGTGATTGATTCCTTTTTACTGCTGTATACTATTCCATGACAAGAATCTATCCTACTTATCCATTCCATTGTAGATGAACATTTGAGGTGTTTCTAATTTTTGCCTATTACAAGTAATGTTGCTTTGACTTTTCTTGTATACTTTTCTTGTATACTTTGTCTATGCATGTGTATATATTTATATTAAGTATATATCTAGGAGTAGGAGTGGTGAATTATTGGTTTTGCATATTTTCAAATTTAGTGGATAATGGCAGATAGTCTTCCAAAGTGGTTGCACTGATTTTTGCTTTCAGCAGCAGTGTACTAAAGTTCCCATTGTTTCATGTCCTTGAAAACACCAGGTATTATCAATTTCTTAATATTCCCATTCAGGTGGGTTCATAATGGTATCACAAGGTGTTATTAATTGCATTTCCCTTATTACTAATCAGGTGGAACTCTTCTTTCTATGCTTATGGGCCATTTGGATATCTTATTTTGTGAAATGCTGTTTAAGTCTCTTGCTCATTTTTCTATTGGGTTGACTGTTATTTTTTTTATTGACTTCAAAAGTTTTTTCAAAATATATTTTGGATTCAACCTTTTTATTCTGTGTTTTGCAAATATCTCCAATTTTCAAATTCTTGGTGTCTTTTGATGAAAAGTTCTCAGTGTATTGATTTGCTAATATTTTTCTTAAGGAATTTAAGGCTATATTAGAGATATGATATATAATTTTAAAAATAATATCCCTGTCAGGTTATAGATTAGAATTATGCTGTTTTCATAAAACAAATTGAAAGGTTCCCTGCTTTATATTTTCTGAAATAATGTTTTTAAGAATGTTATTTGTCTCTTAAATATGTCATAGAATTCATCGGTGAAAACATGTGGGCCTAGAATATTCTCTAAAGAAAGATTTTGGTAATCATTTTAATTTCCTTAATAGACATGAGACCTTTCAGATTTTTATTTTGTGTCAGTTTTAATAAGTTATATTGTTCAAGAAATTTGTCCATTTCATCTAAATTGGTCAATTTGTTGGCATAAAAGTTGTGAATAGTATTATTATACTATATACTATACTATATAAGAGTATATTATATTATACTCTTATTATACTGTTAATGTGTGTACTGTCTTAGTGGTAACCACTCTTTCATTCTCAATAGTAATAGTTTGTTATCTCTATTTTTTCTTAGTCTGGCTAGTGTTTATAAATCTTTTTGAACTTTGCAAAAAACTGACTTGAATTTTTATATTATTTTTCTGTTTTCTCTTTCATTGATTTCTGCTATTAACTTTATTATTTCCTTTCTTCTGTACACTTTGCTTATGGTTTGTTCTTTTTAAAGTTTCTCAAGGGAGATCTTCAGTCATAGATTTAGATGTTTCTTTTATTATAATAGAAGCACTTAAAGGCATAAATTTACCTCTAAGTACTGTTTTAGTTGTACTGTACAGATTTTGATATGTTGTATTTTTAGTTATTCAATTGAAAATATTTTCCAATTCCTCTTGTCCTTTGTCCTTTGGCTTATGTAGTATCATTTGTTGAATTTACATATTTTAGAGAGGTTTCTAGACACATTGTTTTCTAATTCATTTTCCATTGTGGTCAGAGAACATCCTCTGTATAATTTTAATCCTTTTGAAGTTTACTAGACTTGTTTTATAGCCCTGAATATAGTTCATTTATGAACATACCCTGTGTACTTGAAAAGAATGTGTATTCAGTAGATTTGGGATGTAATATTCCATAAATGGCAGTTAGAATAAGATAGTCCTGGTGTGGTGGCTCATGCCTGTAATCCTAGCACTTTTGGAGGCTGAGGCAGAAGGATTGCTTGAGGCAATAGTTCAAGACCAGCCTGAGCAAGATCAAGACCCCATGTCTACAAAAAATAGAAAAATTATCTGAGTATGGTGGCACATGCCTATAGTTCCAACTACCTGGGAGGCTGAGGATCATTTGAGCCCAAGAATTTGAGGTTGTAATGAGCTATGATGATGCCATTGCACTCTAGCCTGGGTGATAGAGCAAGACCTTATCTCAAAAAAAAAAATAATAATAATAATTTTGTTCATCTCTCCTATGTGTTTGCTGGTTGTCTGTCTAGTTGTTCTATTATTTGCTGAGAGAGGGATTTGATGTCTCTGACTGTGTTTGTGGAGTTATTTCTCCTTTAAATTTTGCCAATGTTTGTTTCATGTATTTTGTTACTCTGTTATTAAACACATAAACATTTATGATTGTTATATCTTCCCAGGGTATTGACACTTTTATAAGTAGGAAAATTCCTTATTTATCTCTCTGCTAACACTTTTTGTCTTTTTTTTTTCTTTTATTTCATCATATTATGGAAGTACAAATATTGTTAGGGTTACAAATATTGCCCCTGTCCCCTCCCTCTCCCCGATATGTCCAATCCCCTGGTGGTGTACATCACACACGTTATGGAAGCACACACCCCTTTCCTCCTCCCCACACCTGCCTACCCACAACCACTTTGTCTTGAAGATATTGAACAGCCACTTCACCCTTTCTGTTTGCATGCCATCTCATTTTTCATCTATTTAATTTCAACCTACCTACATCTTCATATTTAAATTGCATCTCATATATATAGAAAATAATTGGGTCTTTGTTTTTAATCTTGTAATCTCTGTCTTTTAATTGGAGGGTATGGATTTTTAATATTTAATGTAATTATTGATAGGGTTAGATTAGGTCTATCATTTTATTCTTTTTTTTCTGTATAATCTGTTTTTCTTTCCTCTATTCCTTCTTTCCCTTTTTCTTTTGGTGTAATTGAATACTTTTTAGAATTATATTTTAATTTACCCATTGTCTTTTTAGCTATACCTCCCTGCATTCAACTTTAGTGGTTGCTGTAGGAATTAAAACATGTATCCTTAACTTTTCACAGCATAAACTAAATATTTTACTATTTCACATTAATGTAACAATGGATGACATTTTCATTTATGCTATAATTTTCATATGTATTACATATATCTATATCTATGTAACTATACTAAACCCCATAAGGCAGTGTTTTAATTTTTGCTTTAAACACTTGTATGTATTTTTTAGAAATTAAAGGAAAAACTGGCTTTTAAATTTATTTACATATTTACCCATATGGACAATCAGTTGCTAAGTTCTTTTAAGTCTTTCTTTTTAAATATATTTTGTGCAATTATTTTTCTCTTTATTCCTGTTCTTGTTTGTCCCTATAATAACCTAATGACTAGACCATGCTTCTTAGCTGATCACTTTTCCTTTGGACTTTCTGTTATCAAATCCTCTCTCCCAGACATTGTGATGAGTGAGGGACAGGGGAAAGGAAGTGCAATGAGGAGTCCCTGAGTTCTTCTTTGAGATAGGTTATATGTGTTGACTCATTTTCTATCTCAGTAAATTACCAGAAAATAGATCCTATCTTAGACAGTTTTATATTCTGTGCATTGCCTTGCACTGGGCCTTTCACAAAGAAAGCACTCGATGAATATTTATTAGATTGTTGGATGAACAAAAAGACTCTTTTTTTTCTTACTCCTAATGAGAGAGAACCTGTATTGCTGAGACAAAGTTATCCTTCAAAACCGATAATGATAATTAACGAGAGATGCAGTTAATGACACATTGCTTGTCAGTGAAAACAAACAAGTAAACAGACAAATCTCTTTCACTTTGTGCATAAAATAATGAATGATTATAGTCAGTTAAGAGGAAAAGGAGATGAAAAGTTATGAATCTTCCAGAAATGTGTTTATCATATCATGCTATACCAATCACAAGGCAGTTTAATTTCAGAATGAAGAGAACTAAAAATTAATCTATTTAGGATGTTAAATTCATTACCTAGTTATTATTGCCATAAGCATGGTGTCAGCTTATGAATGTCTCCAAGTACTAGTTTTACTTTCTAGCAGATGCAAACCCAGATGCTACCTTGTATTTCTTTTCTTTTGCTTTTTCCTTCCCTGCTTTTCATTTTCTTTTTGAGGAAGCAGGTATATTTGATGTTCATTTAGCTAAATTGCTGAACTTGTAAACTGACAGGAAATTCCTTAAAATGACAGGAAGGAGTCTCAGATTAAATTAACAGCTGGATTTCTACAATAAGTATGACCTGCTGGGGGAAATAAGCTATGTGACACTAAAGAGAAAAGGAGCACAGTTTAATTAAAACTGGCTCAGGATGGAAACCTTAATGAATTGCAGTCCCAGAGCAGAGCAGAGCAGATCTCAAGACCCAAAATTCCTAAGGGAACTGTCAATAATAAAGATGCAATTATCCGAACTGATTGCTCATGAACGCAAACTTGTTTTCGATAATGCCCTGTGCCGTTTCCCAGGGCATAATGATTTGGCAGAGAAATAACCTGGTAGAGTATGCTGAAAATAGCTGCCTTATAATTACCTTGCTACTTTCTATAAATTTGATAATGCGGTAATATCTGATCTGGAAAAATTAATCATGCATTCAGAGAGCTCTATCTCAAATGTCACACGAATGAAATTTCCACTCGGTAGATACAACCCAGTCACAGAAACCTCTGGGTAGCTGAGTTCAAAGCCAATTTTGGATGAAAGAAACTAGATTTGCCATTAAGTCTACATTGCTATTCTCATTAAATTAGAAAGGAAAATATTAATCTGCTGAAAAGGCATGGCTCCATGCTGCCCCTGCAGTGTTCTAAACGGATCTGAGAGGTGACTGGAGGTTGTGTGAGTCTTAGGGAACTCTTGCAGGAATCTGGTTGTGTTTATACTGTTGTTAATCGAATTTCCTACTGCTGCTGTAACTAATTACCACACACTTAGTAGTATAACAATACAAGTTTATTATTTCATAATTATGGAGATCAGAAGTCTAAAATGGCTCCATAGGGCTGTATTTATTTTTTCCTGGAGGTGCTAGAGAAAAATCCATTTTCTTACCTTTCCAGTTTTTAGAGACTGCCTACATTCCTTGGCTCGTGACCTCTTCTTCCATTTTCCAAGTCAGCAGTGTAGCATCTTCTTTCCTTCCTGAACTCTGCTTCCATCTTCATATCTCTTATCCATGTCTCTGACCCTTCTGCCTTCCTCTTATAAGGGCCCTGTGATGACTGACATTGGGCCCACCTGGGTAATCCTGGATACTCTCCCCATCTCAGATCCTTAACCACATCTGCAAGGCCCTTTTAACCCTGTGCAGTGACATATTCACAGGTTCTGGGGATGTGAATGTTGACATCTTTGAGAGGGCTCTTACTCAGCCTACCCTACCTCCCAAATAGAGTCCTCTAGAGAATGAGAATTTTATATGCATATATTTTATGTATATACAGAGAGAGAGAGAAAAATTTATTATAAGGATTTGGCTTATGTGATTATGGAGGCTGAGAAGTCCCAAGATCTGCAGTCAGTAAGCTGGGGACCCAGGAGAGCTGATAGTGCAGTTCTAGTTTAAGTCCAAACGTCTGAGAACCAGGACAGCCAATGGTTTATGTTCCAGTCTTCAAGCTGGCAGGATTGAGACCCAAGAGTCAATTTTTCATTTCAAATCCAAAGACAGGAAAAGACCATCGTCTCAGCTCACGTAGTCAGGCAGGAGGAGTTCCCTTTTATTCAGCATTTTTGTTTTATTCAGGTCTTTGATTGGATGAGGGAGACCAATTTGCTGTACTGAGTTTATGGATTCAAATGTTCACCTCATCCAGAAACACTCTCACAGATAAAGGAAACCAAAATAATTTCTCCCCCAAATATTGAGGATTGGTAAATTCAAGACACTGAAAACGCAGGGGAACACTCTGCCTCAGGCTCTGTCTGCCCGAAGGCAGGACATAAATCCTTCCTGACTGGAGACAGCACTTGCTTATCTGCCCAGAGAAGGCACCAGCAGGCACCTGCGGAATCTGGGAACAGATTTTACTATCTTCCTACATTTTCCTGTCTTTTAAAAGATTGGAACTGCTCTCTCCTTTGTCTTGTCACTATATAGGATTTATGGCTCTCTGTTGAAATACCGTTTAAGCAAGGCCCCTAAGCCACTGCCTTGAGAAAGAAATACTTTTAAACGGAGGCTCCTTTTGAGTGATAAGGTGTAGCACACGTTAATAAACTTATGCTTGTTTTTCTTTTGTTAATTTGACTTTTGTTTTTGGGAGTGTCTCAACGAAGAACCTAAAAGAGGGAAAGAAAATAAATTGTTTTCTCCCCTATGCAGATACACTCAAAATAATGTTGGATCAAATGCCTGGGCATCCTTGTGGCCACTCAACTTGACAAATAAAATTAACAAACATAAGCACAAAAAAAGATTTGCACTAAAAATTGTCTACTTTTAGGTACCAAGGTTCCATAATACTTGCCACTTTCCTGATGTTGGGATGAGTATTAATATATCCAGTGGGTTGTGTTCAGCCATGTCTCATAAAAACCCTACAGAGTGGCTTATATGAGTTAAGGAATTTATTTACTTTGTACAAGAGGAAAACAAGCACACACAGCACACAATTTCTTGTTTTCTCCTCTTTTCCTGCTCTTCCATCCTTAGGGGTGTCTGATGCACGTCAGGTGTCCTGGGATTTCATGCAGGAAGAAGAGCAGAAGAGGCAGCACTAATAGGCTTCCACTTACATCCCGGGTAACAGGGCCACGTGGGGCTTCCAGGGAGGCTGGGAAGATGAGTTTTCACTCTCTGGTTTCTGCAGTGGAGGGGTCGAGTCAGCAACTCAAGTATCTTCAACAACAACCAAAAAGAATTCTAAGCCTTAAACTTCCATCCTTATCAGCAGTGATTAAATAACACCAGCAGTCTTGTGTTTTCAAAAACGTGTTCCCATGCTCACCCAATTTTCCACCAGACTTTCCAACAGGCAACTAAACTTTTAAACAGACCCAAATAATAGTTATGGTTGTAGTTTTCTTCTAAGCAAATTTTGTTTCTTTAACTTAAAGTGGCTGAATTATCTGATCACTCTGTAGGACAGCATCTGGTAGCACACATTCCACTTCCCTATCCTAATGGCTAGAGATTCAGAGCAGTCATTTTGCTTCATATATCCACAGCTCCTGTCCACAGTTGATAGATTAGGTAAAAAACTCCAGTCTCCTTCCTGGACCCACTCTTTGGGGAGAGTTGATTCATCTAAGAATGGAGACCTGATGAAAAACTACGCCAATCTTTTGCCTAGGAATTTTAAAACAAGAACTGAGAGAGAGTTATTTAGTTTCTCCCTGAATGCCCAAATTCTAACACATAAACCAGGAAGCTCTTGGTCTCCATGTTTTATACGTTGACTTGGAAGAGAGAAAGCTAGTCCTCAAAGAACACAATAAAGCAGGAGGGCAGAAAGGAGCACAGACACTGCCTGGATCATTCTTGGAGCCCAGCCACATTCCTGTGCTTGGTTTGGTTGCTGACCTTTAGTTCTGAGAATACCAGGGTTAGTGTAATATGTTCTGTTATTTATAATATAACTCTATAAAATGTAGGATGATTACCTATGCATAAAAATTATGTCTATAAAAGGATTACTTCTATTATAAAAGAGGAAATTACTTTGATTAATCCAAAGGCATAATTATAACTTTAGGGCTATAATTAATCAAACTGTAGTCATATTTCTTCACTAATTTCTAATGCATCATACAGTATACCAAAATATGATAAAGTGTTTGAAATAGCAATGACAAAATTCAGGATGGAGATATCTTTCTATCTATCTGGGGGAGTGCCATACATTAAGAAGAAATTTGAAATATTTTATAGAAATGAAATGAGTGTTAATTTTAGGCTTTATTTCAAACCTCTGGGATAGAGAGGACTTCAGTATAATACAGAGAGATTTATTACTTTAAAAAGGTTTGGTTTGAGATTTGCTAAATTTGAAAATTAATATAGTGCCATATTTCCACCTCTTATAGGAAACCTTCTTTTTAATATTGATGTAAAAATAATGTTATCAATCTTTTAATAGCTAATTTTAAGATGCTGAAGCCTGACAGTACTGACCCCAATTGCATCTCATTTAAAACATAGCTATTCTATAAATGCTAGATGTGTGATGGTAAGAGATTGTCCTATATAACATATTCCACTGCTAATTCACAAACTTTCCTCATAAAACTGAAAGCAGGGCCATCTCAAGCATCTTGTTGATGAGCTTTATTCTGCCTCCTCTGGGAATGCAGATGGGGTTTGCTGCTAGCCCTTCTGGAGGCAAACAAGGAAACAGAACTGACTAGGTTATAAATCCAGATGAAACACTAGTGTGAAAAGATTCTCATGTGCCATCTGTTCAGGCTGAGCTAGAGATAAAATATAAGATGTCACTGGCACAATCTCTAGAGGATTGTCACCAAATGATCTTCCTTCAAATTTGCCTTCAAATTATCACAAGTTGATTTAATTCCTTTCCAGCTTTCACCATAATGTCACCTGCCTTCAATTTCCCTTTGGTCTTTAAACAAAATCACTGACATGACTGACCAGCCCTTTCCTTGAAATGTGCTCTCTGCCATAGAACTCTGTTGACACATTTTCAGAAATTTGTGAAAGATGTCTGTTTTCTCTCCCCTCCCTGCTAAATGGGAATATTTTTGAAACTTTTATCCTTAGCCATATTTTCTCCCTTCAAAGAACACATCAACTCCTTCCACTTCCAATGACATCTCTGTGAAACTTTCCAAGTCCTCTTTTGAGTTTTATTTCTTTTCTTTCAAAAGCCACTGGACACTTGCAACTGAATTGGCCTTTCAAATTTAATAAACTGCAAACCTCACATATCTTTGAACCCCAAAATTGTTATCCTTCTGACTCTCCTTGCTTATTAATGGCAATGCTGTATTCACAGGCTCATAGGTTTGAAAGGGAAATGATTTTGGATTTTCCCTTCTCTTTCTTTTCTCTTTTTGAAAACAGACAAGTTCTAGCTAGTCTTTCTTTGCAATTTTGCCCCTATTTATTTCTTCCTTTTTATCCTGGTTTTTACCACCATCATTTTGACCTTTGTTACCTTACGTTTGGACTGTGGTGATGCTCCTGTGTTCCACAACCCTGTTCACTGCTGCCACTGAGGCTGAGGCTGCATTGTACCTTGGTTGCCATGGCACTCTGCTCCACAGCCCAGCCACCAAAGATGCACTACAAGGCTTTTCAAGTCCAAAAAACGAATGCCAGGAGCTTTTATCTTGGCAAAAAACCCATGCTTGCTTTTCCATAACACTTCAGAGGCCAGATTCAAATGGGAGAAAAATAACAGCACTTCTTGGTGTTGCTGTAACTTGGCCTTCAAGGCAGAGGATCTGGTGCCTTCTTATAACTTGGCCATGAATCAGAATAAATGTTTTTCAATGTATAGGGGGTGCTTCTAATGGAACGAAGATGCAGGTTACTTAATAGCATTCAGAGATGTCCCATTACTTTGAGCTTTCCTGTCTACCTAGTCTTCAAATAACACTTATCAGAGAGCTTTGGTGGGTAGATAATGATTATTCATAAGAAGAATAGCCAAGAATAAGGAAACTTGTATGCTTCTTTTTGGGAGGGAGAGGGGGGAACTGGTCTTGCTATGTTGTTCAGGCTGGTCTTGAACTCCTGGCCTCAAGTGATCCTTCCGCTTTGTCCTCCCAAAGTGCTGGGATTACAGATGTGAGTCACCTTGCCTGGCCTGCTTCTATTGTTTGTAGTCTCTAAATAGAATAAGAATAATTCATCACTTGGTTCTTAACCTACCAAATAAAATAGGCATTAGCACATCTCATGGATAGAAACAGCCAATTTTGGAATATATTCTAGAGTTAACGCTGATGAACATGCCACTCTAAAATCAAATAGAGCTAAACAATTTCTGGTATTAACTTTGCTTACAGACTTAAGCCCGTAGCTTTCTGTCTAATAAACCTATTTCTGTATCTTCTAACTAATTGTGTGGTATGTCTGGGAAAAGGAAGATAAGCCTTAATTATTGAATTAGCTTATACTTTTTTTTATTTAGGAAAACACATTTACTAAGAACATGCTAATTATGTATACTAGTATGTGTAATATAAATAGAAGTTCCATTAATTTGGAACTTCATGTAATAGTAGATTAATAGTAGATTAATAGAACTTCCTTTCATGTAATAGTAACATTTATTGTTTTTGTAAAAAATTCCATATAAGACACAATTCCCCATTCAGATAAATCTGACTAATCATTTTAATATTATTGAAAAGTATGTTACATTGCTACTGATTCACAATGTAAAACTTGGGCTTAAAATCTTATTTATAAGAATTGCTTTTTTTCATTGTAAAACACGTATTTTTAATTTCAGCATATTATGGGTGTACAAATGTTTAGGTTATGTATATTGCCCTTGCCCCCCAAACCTTTTCTTATTGTTTTGAAAATCTTGATATATTTTATAATCAATGTCAAATGAAATTTGCCAGGCATGAGGGAGAAAGTAAAGTTGATAGGTCATTGTCAATGACTAAACACAAACATATTTGACATGTGTACAGACTATTGATCATCCAATTACCACCTCAGGAGCTTTGCATTAGTAACGTCACACTCCGATAAATCTTTAAACGCATATCCTTGTCACTTGAAATGTCTTCTAAAACTGCTATTATGATGTAGTTTTAAAATCAAGTTATTTCATATCCAAATTACCTTTTTTACCTCAGGTAATATATTGAAACACAGTAGAAAGTGTCAAATTTGGGAGAATTGGTGGAGACATTCCAAAGACAGCAGAGGTCGGCATAGCCAATATAAGTATTATGAAAGTCTAGCACCACAGCATTAAACATCCGTCTGTTGAAAGGTCCCAGCTGGATTATAAGACAAGCTATTCAACTCCCGGTGGTGCATCATTTAATTACCAGAAGCAAAACTACAAATTTAGCTAAATAGAGTGTAAATGAATCCTTGGTACTCTTTAGACTATCTCAAGATCATGATCAAGCCTAAGAATAGCAGTGCGTAATGATACTTGATGGTATCCAAGGACCAGCAGTGATTTAGAAAAATCTTTAAGTCCTAAATGTGGAGAAGGCTTAGAGCAATCTTTCTCAATGTATGTTGGTGGACTGTTTGCGTCAGAGTAACTGAGATGCTTGTCTAGAATTGACTGCATCTCCAGGGGCCACTGCTCACCCTCAAAGTCATAACAAAGAGTGTAGGGACAGAAACAAGCATTTTAATAAGCTCCCAAGATGGCTCTGCTGTACCTTAAAATTTGAAGATCATCCATAGACTCAATTTAGGAGTAATTCCGAGGCATAAAGTGGAATGCAAACATATTTAGCTCTGTGGTTTATTAAGCTAAAAAGAATACTTATGAACATTTAATATAATGTTTTTAAGTTTAA